>JALIZH010015886.1:0-23302 GCA_030522465.1 Rhipicephalus appendiculatus | reverse complement strand
AAATTTCCTTAGAGCAATCGCCGCAGAGTACGTAACCACACAATCCACTCCGTATTTGTTTTTGACCAAATGCGCGGAAAAAAACCTTTCTGCTTCACAAAAGTTCCCTTCAGTTCAGCGTTGGAAGCTGGGAGCAACGCCTTATGTGGCGGTTGTTCTGCCAGTTGAGTTAAACGGCACGCTAGCGACTGGGGAGCGTGAGAAAAGTTTAATCTACTGTTCTAATGAACTGGATTATGAATCAGGCAAATAAGTCCGTCGTAATCGCGCAAGCGGGGAGGAAGGGTTAGTCCGACGAATGCAGCGTGACTTAGACGAAGACAAGGAGACACATAGAACACAGACGAGCTCCGACTTATAATTGAGTTTATTTGCACTTCAACAGGCCTTTTTATGCACCATACTTGGCCATATCTACCAAAATATTGATGAGATTGACAAAATAACAACGAATAAAGCAACGAAGACGCTATAAAAAGAAATAATCGCATGTTTACAGGGGTCAAAATGCTAGCGCTGATGCGCAACCTTTGGCCGCCGTTACATAGGGCTGCCGTTACGTAGGACAAAGAGGCTGATGTTTTAACAACAGAGCAAAAGAGCACAATTTTAATGTACGTAATAAAGCCGGTGGCTTCTTGGTCGAACACTGTAAGCATTGTGGCTGTACGCCAACTTTCAACGGCACCAAATTTTGAAAACCTGCAAAAGACAGGACCGAACGAGAACTTGTCGAAGCGTTTTTCATTAGGAAAGCTGCATATAATTGCGTAAGCAAGCCTTCCAGTTCTACTAACCGACGCTTTCACTTTTTTAGTTGGTTTTGTTTAACTGTGTCGTTTCGCCTTCATGTGCTATTCCCGTGTGTGTTCTTTTTTTTTTTCGTGAAAGGGGGGGGAGGGGGGGGGGCATTTGTTTATCTTCACGCTTTTAGTTTTCACAAGAACGAGGATGTCCCTGTTTTATTGTGTGGTCTGCCACCTCGACGCTGTGTTTTTTTAATTACTTCGGTCCGTTCATGGTTATTTTTAGGTGCGAAGCAGCTATTTGACTCACTAGAATGCTTTGTTGGGCGCGTTGGTTCATTATGGAAAAGATTTGAGCGCAAAAAAGGACGGGACACAAGACAAGAAGAAGAGCGCTCGTGTAGTCGTCTTCTTGTCTTGTGTCCCGTCCTTTTTGCGCTCAAATCTTTTCCATATTTGACTCACGTGTGTAACGCTGTACGTTACGTAAGTCCGTACCAATGCGCCGCAACGCGTTCCCCTCGCCGTAGGTGTTGGAGCGTTGCCAAGTAGGTCACGCTCCCCTCGCACGCTTCCCTCGCAGGTGCGCGCTGACGTCACTCTCTCCCTCACCCGCAGCATGCTCGCGGCAGCGCCAGCAGCTGCCGGCTGCTCCGCCCGCTCGCAACAACTCTGACCCGCCTCCCGTGTCTTTGCGTTTCAAACAAACGTTTACTCGAGTAAACGCTACACCGAGTTTCGCTTCAAACCGTTCTTCCAGCACCCGCGTCGGCGCCCGTTTCAACCGGGTCAACGCCGTGCCCACCGCTGCTGCTTCGCATCCCATCAGGGTTCCCTTCGGGGAGATGTTTAGGTTTCTTTGTTTTTGTTTGCTTTTGTTTTATGGCTCTTGTTTTTCGCCAAGTGCGCCAGTAAGTGGTCGGATATTGTTTCGCTAGGTTATATCCCCAAAGCATGGAGTAGGCTTCTTATAACGCGTTCTTATAATGATTTCGTTGTCGTACCATATTTACCATAACATTACTATCACCTGCTGCGACAAAAGGCTACCGTACACAAAGAAAAATCTCAATACCGCGACTGCAACGTCCCTACGGTAGCATATGAAAATGTGAGCGAGAATATTTATTCTGAAAGATTTGAGACAATTTGCATTCATAGGCGCGCCTAAAAAAAGAAACAAACAAAAGACAACATAAATCACACAAACTTATAAAGCAAGAATTCCGCGCAAACAAGAAGGTGCAATAATTATAGAACATTTTACGGAAGCAGTGAGTTTGAAGGTTCACGCGAAAGCAAAATAGGACTACCACAGTGTGTATCAGTATCACAGTTACATGTTGTGTCTTGTGAATAGCAATGAAAAATTATCCGTGCCAAATACGAATAATAACTTATATTCATATCTCATCTATTTGCTGCGGTGTCCTTAATTAAACGATAGACACGAACGAACTAATGGCCACTTAGTAAGCGTAGCATCACGGCCAACAGCGGAAAAGACGATTCATTTGTCAAGGGTGAAAGCCACGTTTTGATTTAGAGCAATGGAACGGCGCACTGACATTCCGCAGCAGCACAGGACGCAAATATTTCAAAGGGGAATGCAGCTGCGAAGAATAGGACACAAGCTGTTTGTAAAACTCTCACCTTTATATGTCAAAGAGAATGGGCATTTAGCGACAGCAAATATGTCCTGCTGAAGAAAGCGGCACGTGATGAATGGAAGACGTGCGTAGTCAAGGACATTCCTTTGAGAAAATTTTTTGCTCAATTTCGAATAGGGCAAAAGCACATCAGACACAACTCATTGACAGATGGTGAACAGCTGGTGCGGAAGATATCATGAGCCATTAACAGTAAAACACAATTAGGCTGCGTGTTCATATGCCGAAAAAAACAAACAAGTGCAGACTAGTATTTTAATCTTACACACACCACAAAACCTACAGTTACATTCAACACATGATACACTACTACCACTGCCTGATCTTATCCGCTTTTTAGATTTAACGCATTTAAAAAAATATGGTTTCGTTAGTGCAATATATACATGACATTAAACCCATATGTCCTCGTGACCGTCTTATGTAAAAGCAGTTGCTTTTGCGCCTACAATCCAAACCAAACAGGACCAAATGACGAAGCGACCACTTCCCCAATGGTTATCTTTGTACACCCTCTCCAACGAAACCCTTCCGCTGAGTGCTCCATCTCCGCGAGAGAGAGGCGCACAGACCAGCAACGATTTGGTAACCATGGCGCCAGCATATTGACGTCTCTGCATCGCGCTTACACACCCAACAACAGAGAAGGTGCGACAACTCGATCTTGTGCACTTTCCGCATGATTACAAGTCGTGACTGCCGCACTGAGGATCTGCTTGTTGAATAAACGGATTTATGTTGAACACATAGTCGTGGCACCTTTTATGCACCCTGCCGATGAGTCGACAAATCTGGTCGTAACACCGTTTGTACGTCGCAGTGGCCAGGAGCAAGCGCTTCTTTTTAAAAATTATTTTTTTACTGTGCTTTTAGGGAAAGCCTCGCGCAAACCCACTTCGACAACACTACCTGCCGCTTTCTAATTCAGCTGGATCTCTGTTAGATGAGCCAGCGATTAGCGACACTATCAAAACCTACCTTTTTCAAACACACGTCCCGAGAAAGATGCAAATACGAGTCTCTGGCAGTTCACTGAGACGTGTGGCGTTCATAAAGTAGGAGTGATAACTTGCTCAAGTCTCGGGAAATCGAACTTTTCTTGCAGCAACATTTCTCACCACGATTTACTCTGCCTATTCAGACAACATCCGAATAGGATTTT
Organism: Rhipicephalus appendiculatus; assembly: GCA_030522465.1. NCBI lineage: Eukaryota > Metazoa > Arthropoda > Arachnida > Ixodida > Ixodidae > Rhipicephalus > Rhipicephalus appendiculatus. Next base: position 19,724 of record JALIZH010015886.1, on the reverse strand, counting down.
GGACTTTCAACCACGTTGGGCAAGTTTGGACGGGCGTAAACAAAGTCTCGAAATGGTTGGAAAGAAGAGAGATCGAAGTTCAACCTGACAAATAGCACATGTATCCTCTTCTGGAAGGCTTGCATTTTTCTTACACCAAGAACCGTATGTAAAGTTCTGAAGAGAAATAAAATAAAATACATTGCTGGGCGAGTTGGTGAATCATCACAAAATTAAAAGTAGAGCGCGAAAGACAGGACAAAGAAAACAAGTAGACGGGACGGGCGCTCACTACCAACTGATTTTATTACGAAGCATGAGTTGACGCTCTCAAATGATAAGGGCGCGCATCTTCCTGCGCATTGTGCAGTGTGTGGTTGGGTGCCTTTGTTTGCTGGTTTGAAGGTGCTGGGACCCCGCTCAGAGATTATACAGACGCGCATCATAATCTCTGAGCGGGGTCTGGTTTTGTTATATCTGTACGTCGGTTCAGGTTTTGTTAAAAGATAGCATTCTGATTGTTACTATTAGTGGTTGTGCGCGTGAAGTGGTCATGATGGTGACATGTGACACTATAAAAAGGCACTTTCTTCAAATAAATCTCAGTTGGTAGTTCAGCACTAGTCCTGTCGTACTGTGTCTTTCGTCCCGTCTTTCGTCCCGTCTTTCGTGCTGTTTTATTTTCGCAAATGTCGCACCAACTTGCCCAGACAAAAGCACTGCTAAGGACATAATCACTTCTGGTGTTTTTAACTTTAACGTTCTTTTGAAAGTCGTTCCATGTTTTACACCTCGGACGAGAACAACCTAAGCACAAAGGTTCAAAAAGAGTATCAAAAAGGTTGATTCATTTGGGGACTAATGTGGCTGAAACAAATGTTAATTGCTTTGAGGACTAATGGTACCTGGTCTAAAAAATCAGTGCAGTTACTTCTACAACCTAAGTGTTATTCCCCACAGGTCACCTCAATCGACTGGCATTTATCCCACATTTACAACTTACCGGGTAACTGCTAATCCCCGCAGTTGAATTTTATCCGACCAACAGACAGTCCACCCATATAATCCACGTGGTTGATCTTTTCGCGCCCATGTGCAGATAACCTGCCAATCCCCAAGAATGATTTTCTGCACATTTCCTCCGCAAGGCTAAATACATTTCCCGCGTGTTCCTTTTCCGCAGTGACAAACAAATGGCGCGGGAAACAAAGCAAACGAAAACCTATATATACCGTCTTGCGTGCTTCACGGCCTTCCCAGGGAAAGCTGCCTAGTGAAGCTGTGTGGTAGAATACCTGACTGCCACGCAGAATGCTTGGGTTCGATGTGCTGGGATCCTAACGTTTCTTCTTTGCACTCATGCGGTCAAGACTAGCGATATCCCTTTTTCTTACCGCTGTCGCATTTTAATTGCGAACGTCTGTTCTTGACGTTCCTGGGTAGATATGAGCTGTCAATCACCTACGGCGCGATACCCGCAAGAAGAAGAAGAAGAATATGTTTAATGGAAAGAAGGAGGGGAGGTCGACCTGGAAAGCGGGCTTCTGGCCTGCTACTCCTCACGGCGGTAAGGGGAAAAGGGAAAAAACGAGATAGAGGGGAGGCATGATGAGAGGTGACAATGGTATGGCACAATGAGTCACTGCACGCACTGTCCTGTGCGGGCTAGGAAACGCACGAAAGTATTTATTCATTAAGTCTCTCATTAGCATTAGATCGTCTTGGGAGCATTAGCACATGCTCTAAACACGAGCATCTAAGCATGTCTCGCCAAGAAATCTGAGCGAACACTTTAAGCTGCGTTGGGAGTGATCTACACGTTCCCAAGCACCCAAAAGCTTCTCCTCCGAAAAGGTTCGGCAAGTCCAGACGATCTATGAGGCGCGTCAGTGACTGTCTTTCTGTGGCGTATTGAGGGCACGCGCACAGGATGTGATGAATAGTCTCTGACTGCGCCCCGAGGTATGAGGGTATGTGCCATACGTGTCTCGAAGAAAGGGTTTGACAATATACGCGACAGGCATTGCGCGTTATTCGTGTCATGACCAGCTAGTAACATTCGTCGAGCCCTCTTACCCTCCTATAGCAATTTTGGCCTACACCGAGTTAAGGAGGCCATCACGAGAGCTCCCAGACGTGGGTAGCTTGATAAATAGATAGATACGCAGATAGAAACGCCGAAAGTGCCTTTGGTTGGCTAATAAATTCGGCGCATTTAAAAGAAAAATCATTAGGTATAGCATGCGCTATTCCTGTATGCTCGAACTGCTGCTGTTTCTTTTTTTTAGGATTGAATCAACGAACAAATGCGATGAACTGTGGTTGGTGTCTTTTTCTCGTCCTTACCACATCCGCAAGAGTTTGTGACAGCAATAGTGAGTAATGTTCCCCTTTGCTTGACATTCAATATGATTAATTCCATTGATATAGTCTTTGTAGCCATCGTCGTAGCCTTTTTTCAAGTGCGGCCTACACCTGCAATTTAAAATGCAGATCAGAATGGAATCCTATTCTTAAACTGTCAAGTGTTCGTTTAGTTCCATTAAATATGTGATGCTTCTCATAAAATCGACTCATCGTGGCTTGCCGCAATGAGAGCCATATATACAACGATAAATATAGGATCGAACACGACTTCACGCAGACAGCTTTCAAATTTCAACTGCCTCATTATCAACGCGGCATGTCTGCTGCGTGTATCACGCACGGAAAGTTGTGGAGCACTCTCTATCCTACATGCATGATTCGCATCTCTCGGAGGTGTGCTCCTCCCTGATACATGTGTGCTCCTATTCTGCTCTGAGACATGCTTGCACAACAGCGGAAGAAACACTTCGTCTGTTCGACTCGTACAGCCGCCAAAGGATTCCACCTATAAGTAGGTAGCCAGGCAATGAAAGTTAGGCCGCTAACCACCACCGTAAGTGATTTCACTGCAGCAGCGAAACGAAGTGCGCCGACTGGTTGCCCATCACTTATCCTAGCGCTTTCTGTCAGTCACATCCTAAAATCAGCGAGCACAGTGCCATCTCTCCACTACAGTACAGTTGTTGGAACATGGTCGGACTGCTGTGAGAGGGGATCAGTGCTTGTACATTGCAGAATTTTGGGTTTATTATCAATTAATAGTCGGGATTGCGTTTCCGACCCGAAGAATGGACGGATAAGGAAATGCGAACGTCTACGTCGGGTCAGGTTAGATCAGGGTGATCGAATGACAAAATGGGGGGCGAAGTACTGGGTATACCTAGTTGCTTCGTTACCGTTGAAATATTGGTCGTACGTATTGCGGAGTGTATTATGAAGGCAGTATTTTACTGGCGCGAAGTACACACGCGCACGCATAACTTGGTCGGAGGGGGGACTCGCCTTTCATTGTCGCACTATGGCGGCACATTTACACTGGATAGCGATGAGCCATCCTTTACAGGAAATTGTTATAGAGCCACGCTCGACACCGATGAAACTACAATACTTAGCTCGCCATTGCCTCGTGGCTGTGTCAAATGGCATGCCGGAAGGCATATAACAGATACGAGCCGTGTTGGTGGAGTGCCCTTCTTCTGGATATCTCTAACAGGAGCGGCGGCTCCGCTTAGAAGTTGCGATTTGTTGATAGGAAAGAAGCTCATATATATACAACCCATAGGGGAGCACGTCGCAACGTAAAAGGAAGATGCCGTAAGGAGGAAAAAGGGTGGTAACGAGAAGCCACCTTCTAGTGCCATAATACCCACAACAACGAGCGTGACATACACTCTAAGGCAAAATGGTGTTAAAAGGGTGTGCCGTTCGTCCTCTTGGGGACTAATGGGGCTGCCACAACCATTAGTCCCTTTAAGGACTAACGGCACGGGTCTAACAGTTAGTCCCCCTCAAGGACTAACATTTTTTCCTCACATTTACACCCTCGCGGGCAACCGTTAGTTCCCACAGTTGCACCTCAAGGGACTAACATTTAGTCCTCACATTTACACCTTCGCGGGCAACCGTTAGTCTCCACAGTTGCACCTCAATGGACCAACATTTAGTCCTCACATTTACCCCTTACCGGTCAACCGTTAGTCCCCACGGTTGCACCTCACCGGACGAACGGTTGGTCCACTCAAATGCTCCACTGGGATGAACTTTTTATCCTCAGTTCAAATGACGCGTTAATCCCCAGGGATGATTTTGCACAGTTACTCTCTGCAAGGCTTAATACTTTTCTCGCGTGTTTTTCTCCGCAGTGAGCCACAAATGGCGCAGAAAAAAACACGCGAAAAAATATTTAGTCATGCTTGTTTCACTGCTTTCGCAGTCAATGCAACAACGAAAGACAAAAGTGAGACAATGAAATGTTTTATTTTTCTATATACATATTAAGTTTCTGCATTCTTTCAGTGAATTCGCAGCCAGATGTCGAATTCAGGTCCAGCCGCGTTGTCATATCTCGTACAGTCGTCTTGGTCAAGCTGCTCCAACGGAAGCGACAGATGACTGGCATTGCACGCACAAGCGCACGCAGCCTTCTGCACGTAGTGGACGTCTGCACAAAAAGATTACAAACAGTTAAGTCACATGTGACAGTGAGGAAGATACACGCACATGGCAAATACGTGCAAGGTGAAATAAATACGCACGTCTAAAATATGGCATGCAAATATTTCCACCGCGACGTCATACATAATCGAAAACACATTTCGAGTAACATAGCGCAACAGCTCAAGTGCGGCAGCCGCAGCCATCATGCCTAGGCGCCGCGACCGCCGAGCCGCCAACGAGTCGGCGAGTTCTCTGCGAGCGGCGCCGTATGCAGCTCGAGCAAGCGAACGCGGGGCCGAACGCGGAGATTCTGCCACCAGCGAACCTCGAACAGAGGAGCGAGCGAACGCGGAACCGCCGCCACGAACGGCACTGAGCTGCTTTCTGCGAGCGCCGCGGAAGTGGCGGAAGCCGACGGTAATGTCGACAAATTTTCACAAAGTTCCTGGATCGAGCGGCAGAGTACAACGAGCGAACGCGGGGGCCGCCGCCACGAACGGCGCTGAGCTGCTTGCGACCGATTGACGGGGAAGCCAACGGTAATGGCGACCGCTTTCCAAAGAGTTCCGAAGCACAGCTAAAGTCGGCTAGCTAAAGCACCCGCCAGCTGCCGGTGCACTTCAAGCGCGCGACATACAACCGAGCTCGTTAACGGCAACAGCAATGCGTTTTGGACGAGTCGCACCGCAGCGGCGAGGCCTGTACCCAATATCGCGAGCCCGCAGCTCATCACCGCGGCAAGAGCGTCCAGGCAGCCGACGGCAATGGCGGCCAATTTTCAGGCAGTCACAAAGCACAGGCGAGCGGACGCCAAAGCCGACCTTCGCGGTGCATTTCGTGCGCGCGATATATACAACACGATCGAGCCCGTTGCCAACTAGTGCGATGCGCTACGCGCAAACGACAGGTACGGAAAAATAAAGTATGATCACTTACTTGTGAAATAATCCAGCGCCAACTTCTGCCCAGAGTCGGATTGAATTCATGGATCCGATAGGCCTATGTCTTCTCGGCCGCCATTCCCAGCCGGTGTCGACGCAGTGCCGTTGCTACGCCAGCGCGCCGTGGCCGGAGAAATACAGCGCGGCGTCTCGGCGAGTCGAGACCAGCTCCAAACTTCATGGTTGCGGCGAAACGTAAAAGCAGCACCGCACGCTCATCCACGCATACGCGGCATAAGTGTTTATCCAAGGCACCGCGGCGTAGTTCCTAAATCGTCGAACTCACCGAGCGCGACACAACCGCCAACGCGCCTCCATGAAAACAAGTGAGAAGACTGACTAAGAGCGAGGAGGACGGTTAGTTTCCTTGACAACGGTTTGCACACGTGACGTATCTCCCGCGCAGTTCATCCCTTTGGTGCCTTTGGAGACTAACTGGTTTGCACACGGCACGCATCCCTCTGTGGTTACTCCTCAGCGGTCTATCCGTTCATCGCGCGCGCCTATTGGGCTCCGTTACTCCTCTTTCGGGTAATTTTGCCTTAGAGTGTAGGGTTGCTCTCTCCCCATTTGTAAAACTGGTGAGTCCTCGGCGCCAATGACAATCGACGCCATTTCCCACTGCAATGGTGAATGTGGCTCTGTTTGCTCTTCCCTCAATGTAGACGTCACCATATTTTCCGCTAGTTTTGTTGACAGCCGAAAAACCGCAGCTATGCTTTTTCCAATGGGACGACGCCGCATTCTCACGCCGGTGCTCCGAGCGTGAAGCCACTAGAATGAGCTGATTGATCTCATATACATAGAATATTTTTTTCCAAGCCCTTTTCGCTGCGTCTGCTATCAGCGAGGAAACATCAGGACGTTCTTACCCCAGTCGGAGAAGGCCGCAATCTTTTTCCAGTCCAGTTTACAACTACTGCAATTATCTTCTTGGCTAGCGCTCAGAGTCGTAGCAGCAGTCATGGGAGCCAGTGGCGGCTGCAACATGGGTAGTCACTTTACCGGGGCCAGCTCTTCGAGCCGGGCATAATGCAGGAGCTGTTTAAATTGCTGGGGCTATGACGGTGTGTTATCAGTAGTAGCTTGAGCTTTCTGCATGTCTTTGTTGCAGATAATGCTTACAACTTTGTAGCACATCTGAGTTGCCGCAGTGAAGCGGAAGCCGCTGAACACGTGCTGAGGATACGTCATTCAGTGGGCAGCAATGTGTGTTAGGATAAATAGAGTGTTAACTAGTAGGAAACATATGTAATCATCCGCTATCCGGAAATGCGGCAGTATCAGATCAGTGGCGGAGATTGCTAGTGTCATTTGATGCAAGGATTTTGATCATTGAGTTCCAAGTGCGGCACAGACTACATGGAGGAGAGTAAGAGCAGAAAAGAGATTACATGCTTGTGGGAGTCCCTGGTACGCTCCTGTTCTTTTCCTATTTTCACATAATAATATAGTTGTCAGTGTTTTACGTGCCGTGATATGATTATACAGACGCCGTAGTGGGAAAAAAGAGACGCTTAACAGTTTTCCGGAAATTTCAACCGCCTGGGGTTTCTAACCTGCACCTAAATTTCAAGTTTTCTCTCCATCGACATGCTGCCGTGACGGCCAGAGCCACTGGCGACGGGTCCAAGTAACATGCTTCTCGGCAACAGCCCGCTCATTCGCTATCTCACAACCAGTGAGACTTTTTTGTCTCGCTGGTTGTGACAATAACAACCAGTGAGACGATAAGTTGCTGCCGCTGGCAGTGGCCCTTGGTTCAGCACAAGCTCATGTTTTTCGATGGCGTCCATATCTCGCGCAGCGCCTCCTCTATTTTATCAATGCCAGCCAGATGTGGCCAATTCAACGTAGAGTAGGCGCTGTCTGAGGCAAGGCAAAACATAGTAGTACGGCCGGCACAAGACTATCATCTTTCGACGACATTTGCAGCGAAGCACGCAGATACGCGGCCATTTTTTTATTATTTGCATTCATCGGGTCAACGCTGCTAATGTCGGTTTTTCTTAACACTCGCGCATATGAATTATCAATGTCCGTTTTCGCGTTTCTGGGTAGATATAAATTCTCAATCACCGGTGGCACAAAGCCGCATACCGCATGTGCTATACATGTACGTGCCACACCAGGTTCGTACCACACGTCTCCACAGTATAGCGTTTCATGACGTACACGTCAAGGTTTTCACGTTATTCATGTGATGACCCGGCAGTCATTTCTGTCAAGTTAAGGAGGCGATCACGACAGAACCCAGACGTAGGCGGTAAGATAGAAAGACATATAGATACGTAGATAAAAGCGCTCAAAGTTCATTTGCTTCGCAAAGAACTGCTGCGCATTTAAAATCAAGCTAGCGCATGCCGTGCCCTCTTCGCTCGTCTTGCTGGCGCTTGCGGCATAAACGTGATTCATCACCGTGATACCCGCAATATTTATATTTATACCACACAGCGAGACTATGGTGTCCATATGCACAAGTGCACAGCATGGTGTGATGTAGTGTTGTGCGCTGGGGTGGGGTACGTCCTTGTAATCAATAGCTATACCCATTCAAATATTGAGGTTCGTATCATCTACAGCCAATAATTTTTCCTGAAGCCAGTTGCTGCTTATATTTACAATTGATTAATGAAGCAGCCATTTTAAATGCGGAGCATTTATTGTCGACTGCAGGCACTTTGATCGTTTCTATCTATCTATCTATCTATCTATCTATCTATCTATCTATCTATCTATCTATCTATCTATCTATCTATCTATCTATCTATCTATCTATCTATCTATCTATCTATCTATCTATCTATCTATCTATCTATCTATCTATCTATCTATCTATCTATCTATCTATCTATCTATCTATCTATCTATCTATCTAGTCGCCTACGCCTGGGTGCTCTGGTGATCGCCTCCTTAACTTGATGTAGACTAATATTAGTATGGCAGGGTAAGATAGCTTGACGAATATTTCTGGCTGGTCCTAACAGGGATAACGTGACAATCCCGTCGTGTACGTCATCAAACGTTTTACTCCAGGCACGTGTTGCACATACCCGTATACCACGGGCCGCGGTAAGCGGGTATGCGCACAGATAATTGACAGTGTTTATACCTACCCAGCAACGGCAAGAACACACATTGGCAATTTAAATTCGAGAGCGCTGAGAAAAACTGAAATCGGCAACGTTGACCCGACGAATGCAAAGAACAAATATCAAGGTCCCATCAGCAATCGAGCCCAAGCATTCTGCGTCGCATTCAAGTATTCTAGCACAGAGCAACGCCAGGTCACGAAAATGTTTTGGAAAAACACCATTTGCCGGCGTAATCTTCGTCAAACATCAATTGTGATTGCACTGCTGCGTGTCTAATTTTATAAACATTGCATATGTACTCCTATGATACAGCCATCACGTCGGGTTAAACTAAATTGTAGTTAAGCGCCATCCAATCAAGTTGGTCTACGCAGCACTACCTAGGGCTACCATCGTGCAAGCCCAAGCACTACATATCAGGCTGCCGCGTCAGGCGTTGGTAATACTTATGTTTCTGTTGGCATCGTTACGCAACTGTGAACAACTGGTTAGATTAAAAAAAATACACGACTGCTGAACATATCTCTATGCATACAAAATTTACACATATCTTTAGCAGCATTTCGTAACGTTTCGTTGAGTAAAATTACATCACAGTCACCTTCCCTCCGCATGCTTCGCAGAACATCGATTCCCATAGTACGTGGACTCAGCCGAACTTTTTTATGTGTTTTTAAAAAAAACGCAGTTCAGCAACCAAACATGTGTAACAGTACTGACAATTTCCATTGTGTTGCAACTTCTCTTGTTCACATTTGCGCGTGCAATGTTCGGAGCATAAATGCAGCGCCAAGCTTCGGTTATTGCACCACGCTAGATTAAATTTACCTTGACATTTTTGCTTTTCTAGGCCCGTTCGGTCAGATTCCTGCAAAAGAAAAAGAAAAAGTGGCGGCCGTAGAAAAGGTAAGATGGTAGCGAGGGTTACTTACGTGGTACTGTTCGGGGATGGATAGAGTTATTGGCAGTGCGCAGCATTGCCTTCGTCTGGCTGACAAAAAAAAATTGGACAGGCTAATACTTTATAGCCATTTTTTTTTACTGAAAATGCGGAATGACAACCGTGCCAAAGAAAAATGGGTGTTTTTTTTTTTTTTGCTTGTTATTCTCAGAATGCCTCGGCGATCCGCTGGAAATGCCACCTAGTTTGTAGCTATAGTTCGTCTGCAAATTCCTAAATAAACGCAATGCCAACATCACTTGCCAGACTACTGAAACAATACAGAAGACGTATGAAGAGGATGTTACCAAAAGTGACGCCACATTAGAACATCCTCTTAAACACCATCTAGTGGGTCTGTGCCTACCGTGCATTCCTCGCGGACGCCGCTCGTGCTCGGGGTTCGTGAATTAGATCGTTGGTTGAGTTACCGGTCGGCCCTTACGCCAGCGTCCAATAAACGGATCTACAAGTGTGGAGGTGCGGGGTAGGGCAAGGACGGTGGGCGCGGAAATATTGTCACCACGAGTGCTCCTCTGGTGCTCCTCGGTATTTGAGGTAAATGCACGAGCGGTGTCGCGGCACTCTTCGGCATTTCCCAGCGTGTAAGATATGGCCGCTTAACTATGCAGCATTCGGCTCCGTATGGTTTTGCGTGGATCATCGGCGACTTGACAAAATCATTCGCAAGGACGTTTATACCTTGCCGCCATAGAAGTCAGACTGTGGATTTTCGCGGACACGTAGCGTCACCTGCCGGAGCACTATTGGGTAGTACAAAGTCCGACTCCCGTGCACAGTTTTCTGTGCAACCACGTGAAACTAGCGAGTGCAAAAGAAGGTTTGAGCTACATATTGCGCGTGTGTGTGCATTTAACACTAAAAAAAAGCGCTACGAATTTCTCTCCGCTAGTTTGGCGCATCCGACTGCGCTAGTCGGACGCGCCAAAATCTGATGAAAAAAAATTACACCATCTCCCACTAAAGAGAACCATGAGGGGATGCGAATCAGCATCGGGGGTGGACACCAAGTTTCCGTTTACGTTCACTCGGCCGTCGAAGCCAAGCGTCGGCGTCGAGCTACCGCTTCCGCTACAGAGAGACAACGCGAGTCTACGGCGAGGGTAGCGAGGCTTTCGAGACAACTGCAGCGACCGGGAACCGACGGAGCGTCCCCACGATTCAAGCGAGACTTCCTCGACCGAGCGCACGTGCTTATATGAAATGGGAGAGGGAGATGAGGGAGTGGGTTTACAGGCTGCAGCTCGGGGGGGAGGAGAGGAGAGGAGGCGACCGAACCCCTGCGTAAACGCCCGCGCAAAGGAGGAGAGTGCGTGGCAGCAACGTGGGGGGAGGAGGAGAGAAGGTGACTGAACACCTGCGTAAAGGAGGAGAGTGGGAGAGAGAGTAGGCGCATGCGCAGTAAGGGTGGTCAGGACGCACCACTACCGGATTGAACTCCGCTCTTAGCTGCTTCGCATCTAAAAGGATACAGCGCGTGCAAGTGGAATGGTTCGCTCTGAGCATGTGTGTGTGCTGCGACCTTGCGAATACCATCAAGTAAACTACCAAAACCAGTTTTTAGAACATCAACGCGGTGGCGCTAAAAGTTTTAAAGCAATCGTTTCAGGGGTTTTGATCTGAAAACTTAGAACATGGCGAAGAAAAAAGTAGGTCATATGAATCCCGCTGCCCAATAAAGGGTTTAAAAAAGAATAAGAGCTACGTAGCTGCTTACGTGCGAGCGGCATCACGTCCATAAGAAAACTAGGCAGAGGGCAAGCTTCGGGCGCTGCAATGGCATAAATTGGATGTATGTCAAAATTTCTGTGAAACGGCCGCCTTCCCCTCCTAGTGGACAGCTGCGAAGGAATCAGATTCCATGCATCGCGAGGCGTAGCTGTCCCCCTGCTGGCTAAAAGCGGCAGGAGGTTGCGAATGGGGAGCCGCTGGTTGCAGGGCAGCATAGAATTTGATGGACGCATAACAGCTACCCGACAATTCTATTGCAGTGGCAGTTTTCAGTGCTCATTGTTATCTCCAGGGCAGTGATTGTTATCTCTAGCACAGAAAATTTTAACGCGATACAGTCCGTTTCGCGGAAATTCCAGTGTCAGCGTTCATGTGAGCGGCATTGTCCCCCGAGCGAAAAGTTGCGATGGATTGAAAGAATGAGAATTAGGGGTTCGAATCGGGTGTTATACCAAAGAGCCAGACGAATGCTTGAAACTGTTTTAGGAGAAGAACACTTCATAGGCGTGATGCTTGGTGAGGAGACTCGTTAACAGTTCTAGCATTCCGTGCCTGAAGCATAAAATCGCACCAGACGTCGCCCCACATGAACTGTGCAACGAGTACAGCTGCTGAAAGACCCGGCCATTACAAAATGCTCAGCCACAAACTACAACCAACAGCCACGGCATCAACAAAGCGTGCAGCTGCGTAGGTGTGCTTATTGCCTTGCGAAAGCGCAGTGGGCGCTTCGCTATATCGTAAAATATTGAATTGTACTAGTGCGTACTCCGCATCTGTAATTGTAATAGGAACCGTAGGAGATTGTTCAAAGGCCAATGCGAGGCACACCTGCCATAGTGGCACCGTTAAGTAACCTAGTGACACGCGAAGCATAGCAAGCGAATTAGAAAGCGATTCGATCGAGGCCACACAAGCAATCGCGTTCCACTCTTAAAAGTTCATCTTAAGCGTCGAAGTGATTTGTATTCCCATGATCCAGCAAGCTATATTCAAGCGTTACTCGACCCCGGTCGAATACGCTAACGAAAGTTACGTATGATACACACATCATCGTACCATAAAGCTCACTTAGATTCGATAATGATGACGTCTATGGTCTAACATGAGTGCTGCCGTTAAGTCAGACCATAAGTTACCCTTTAAACTCCAGTGGTCTACGAGCCTGGTAAACCCACGATGTGCACACAATTACTACACTATCCAGCACGTAAAGCTTGGCTCAAAGCCAAAAAATGCAACATATATAAGTAAATGCTGGGTGGCTCTTCGCACGAAACTGATTTGCACAAGGCGTCGGACCTGCCCATTATTTTATTTTTAAATGCGAAGCATTTCTTAGCGAACTTCGGCGACTTTGAGCGTATCTATCTATCTAGCTATCTAGCCGCCTACGACTTTGTGCTCTCCTGGCCGTATCGTTAATGGGATTTATACCAAATTTGGTATGGCATAACATGACCGTATTGCGAACATAAACGGCTGGTCATATCATGAAAATCATGACTAGCTTGTCATGAAAAGCATGATTTACCTGCTACGCTCATGGCGCGCTCCCGGCCGTTTGGTTAGCTTGATATACACCAAATTTGGGATAGAGTGACGTGACTGTATGATCAATATAAATCACCAGTGGTAATATGGAAATCATGACTTGTCATGTGCGACATGACTTGCATGCCACGCTCATGGCGCGCTCGCGGCCGTTTCGTTAGCTTGATATACACCAAAATTGGTATTCAGTGACGTGACTGTATGATGAACATAAATGACCAGTGGTAATATGGAAATCATGACTTGTCATGTGCGACATGACTTGCATGCCACGCTCATGGCGCGCTCGCGGCCGTTTCGTTAGCCTGATATACACCAAATTTGGTATTGAGTGACGTGACTGTATGACGAACAAAAATGACCAGTGGTAATATGAAAATCATGACTTGTCATGTGCGACATGACTTGCATGCCACGCTCATGGCGCGCTCACGGCCGTTTCGTTAGCTTGACATACACCAAATTTGGTATTGAGTGACGTGATTGTATGACGAACAAAAATGACCAGTGGTAATATGAAAATCATGACTTGTCATGTGCGACATGACTTGCATGCCACGCTCATGGCGCGCTCGCGGCCGTTTCGTTAGCCTGACATACACCAAATTTGGTATTGAGTGACGTGACTGTATGACGAACATAAATCATCAGTGGTAATATGGAAATCATGACTTGTCATGTGCGACATGACTTGCATGCCACGCTCATGGCGCGCTCGCGGCCGTTTCGTTAGCTTGATATACACGAAATTTGGTATTGCGCGACGTGACTGTATGACGAACATAAATGACAGGTCCTAACATGTAAAACATGACATGCAAATTTTGTAAAGCATGATTTGGCTGCTTCGCATTACATCGATTCCCACAGTGCGTGGGATCTGCCGGTTTTTTTGTACCCATAATTTATTCGTCTTATTTCTTAGACGACCATAAGAAGTACCCTCATGCAGCTGCATTATTGGAAATGAGTAGCAAGCACTTATGGAGAAAAGTCATACTGTTTGATGACATTTTCTAAATTGTGTTATGGCGCCATCACCTCGCGATAAAAGTCACAGTGTCGGGACAAGGCGAAGGAATGAATGCGATAGCAACAAATTGGAATGTCAAGCGACGAATGGCAAGCAGGTCGAAACGTGCAGCGCGCTGCTCACGCACACATGGCGCACGAAAACAACACGCACAGGACGAGAGCGAACTAACAACATTCACTGCTCGACACTTAACGCGCTGCTCAAACAAAAACGACGCACGAAACGTATTCACAGGCACAGACGAGCGCGAACTAATAAGTGTCACAGTTGTTTCTTCGCTGTGTTTGAAAATCGTGCTCTTTTCGCAAACGGGGGGACTGCTGCGAGCGAAGTGACCTTCGTGCGCTCGGTAACTACAACGCAGTCGTTCCGGCGAAAGCCTTAGGCGTGCTATTTTCCCGACCGCGAGATAAGCGCGCGCGTGCATGGGGCGTCTACCCCCCCCCCCCCCCCCCTCCCCCCCACCGGGCAAAGTACGCGCCCAGGGAGGAGAGGAGCGTCGGAGAACGCGCGTCGCGACGAGTGGGGCGCCGAGCTAATGCGCCGCGCAGCGCGCCCTTTGCGCCATCTCGCTGGTAATGCTGAAAACACGCTGGAAACACGCTGTATATAAATAGCTCGCCGTTTGAACGTTGAAGTGCGTGCGCTTTCGTGGTTCAGCGGTTAGCGCCGCGCGCTGCAGAGCGAAAGGTCCCTCGTTCGATGCCGCGCGTCGGAAACATTTTTCTGAATTATTTTTCTTTGTGGGTTTTATAAATATATAGATACATATACATATACGGAACATGAAGGCGACGGCGAAAACCAGCCGCGAGTGTCCATATAATTGCTATCGCAATAATATGTAGGTGTAAAGCCAAGTTGGTGTTGTTATAAGAGCAGGAATGAGCTGACAGTCGCATAGTCTCGCTCACTTATTATATGCCCAAATTTGGCATGGCAGGGCTTAAATGCTTTAATGCCATGACTTCTAGGTCACGACATCAGTAATTCGATATGCAACTATAGCCATACGTTGAAGGAAAAAAAAGAAATCACACGCAGCTCATATTCACATTGGACATGAGCCTACTAGCCGCACGATGAAAAATAAAGAAAGGAATGAATAAAGAAAGATAAAAGAAATAAAGAAAAGAAGAAAGAGAGAAAGAAAGCAAAAAAGAAAGAAAGGAAAAAGACAGGAAGAAAGAAATAATACGTGGCTGAAGGCAGCATTTGCCAGGGAGGAATGAACCACTGAAGTGAACAAACGATTGGGCTAAAGTAATTAAGGACACTTAGATGGAACAATAGGCTCACCTAATTTTCCTCCTCTGTTACCTTGCTTGCAAGAAACGTTCGCAGCGACAGTGTTTGCGTGACGTAGCTACAGCGAAATGTTACTATAAAATTATACAGCGCAACATCACCAGTGCCTAGAGACGACGATTGAGAGAGGAGCAGATGAGATAGAAGCACAACTTAATACGTAGATGAGAATTTTCACTTGATGCGGAATAACATAATTTAGAATAACTCCTGTGCCTAGCTCTAGAACGTGACAATTATTTCAACATATTTTTTCCACTCTCTTATCCTGCTTCGAAACCGCCTCGTTTTTACGCAGCTGCTCCGCGAGAGCTCAATACTGTATGCTGCTTATCGCACGGAGTGGCCACCATATTATGGTGATAGGACGAAATGCTGGACTTCAACAAAGCGAAGTTGTGACCAGTACAGCTGCACACACCTACTGAGCTATGATATCATCGGCAAGGCAAGTGAAATAACTGCTTTGAACATCAATTGTCCTTTCATCCTGTTATAAATGTGTCCCCAGCTGTAACAGCAAATTAAAATTCTACAATATAAAAGCCAGTGGTAAGAATTGACAGCCTGTTTCGCTTACGTTGAAATGAGCGCAGGCAAAACCGTAGCCCCTCACGAGATCTCGATTGATGTTCTCAGTCCATCGAATTCACCTACCCCATTAGCTTCCTGCACTATGTGGTACTGCATTACCTCCGCGTTCGACTCCTTCTGAGCATGCGACTATGCGATATTGTCACGCCCGCTTTTCTACTTTCATGTAACCGACCCGTTGCCAGACAAATTTCTCGTGGACGCTGCCATGATGCTCAGTGGGCGGCGCTGTCTCTCTTCTGGCAACCTGCTGGCTTGCGCGAATGCGCAAAAGCTTGCCTTTGCACGGCCACGCGCCCTCTGAGCCGTTTTGCGAACACCGGCACGCGCACTTGAGTCGTTTCCACGCACAATAGAGAAAACGCCTGTTGCCAGAACACTCCTGTAAGAACGGTCTCATGCGCGCGCCGCGCCAGAATGTCACACATTACTGATTGTTTTGGGTTGTTCTGATAAACTTCAGCGGGCAACACGAACACTAGAGTTTATTCTGGAACTAACGCGATCACCGACGATAAGCCTGGAATCTTCGACTCCACATGTATAAATGCCAACGTATCTTACTTCTGCTCAGATTACTCGACGGCCGACGACTGTCCTCGCCGTTATCAGGGCACAGAGTGTATCGTTTGCATTTTGAGTTTTCATTTTCCGGGCACCCGAGTAAAGAGCTTAGCGTTGAACACGCCGACTTTTGTCGTTGTCAAAGTTACGACCACGTGAAACCATAACGTGACGACACGTGCAAGAGAACATGCTGCCGTGATTACCCGAAGTAATCACTTAGTCGAGTCAGCTTTAGTACTACGCTGACGCTCGAAGTCGATTTTGCTTGCTTCTTTATATATAAGGCTTTCGCCTGAATAAAATACAGGAGCCGCCCGCTGCGCCAAGACGCCCATTTCGGACACTTGTAGACTTCGCTAATAGGGAACCGCACATAAAACTAGAAGATTGATCATTTCCCTACTAACGCTAGACAGCTATCTAGCTCTATTAGCACATGCTAGAACCAAGTTTATTGACAAATCCGTGATTGCGGAAAGGAAGGCTTATGAATATGAAAACCCTTTTATCATAAACTACGTTTAGTAATTCGTACATATAAGCCCACAATCAGCTTTCTGTAGTTGAGGGTCAAGTTCCGTGATTAAAGATATTCAGTCAAGACAGAGGTTTAGGAGGAGATAGAAGCTTAAACAGATGAAAAATTTTTGAACTCGGCGTGTCGCTATTGGTCTGATTTTCTTAAGAAAGCAATGTCAAGAGAGCAACATTTCCTCCCTCAAAGAAAAGACCACTTCTCTAAAAGGTGGCCCCTGTGACTGCCCATGTTCCAGCATTTTTCATTAACATAGGATGTCTTTGCAAATGAGTTCTGCGGAATCTCGCAAGGTGGCGGAAGGGTTAAGAAAGAGAAAATCGACAACCACTCGTTTGTAGCACGAAGCCACAAGGAAATCCGTACGGATTTGTCAGGAAGAAAAGCTTCTTAGTTGCCGAAAAATTCGTTCTGGTCCGGGGTTCGAACCCGGGACCAACGCCTTTCCGGGGCGGTCGCTCTACCAATTGAGCTAACCAGGAAACTAGCTTCCCTTTCTTAACCCTTCCGCCACCTTGCGGGATTCCGCAGAACTCATTTGCATTACTTGCGTCCATGTGCTTCTAGTTGTCGATGAATTCGCCCTCGCGCTGCCAATTGCTAATCGTGTGACCATTTCGTAGAGTGAGATCGAATGCCTGTATAATTTCGTAAGCTAATACGCAATATTGTCCTCTTCTTGAGCAAGAATGAAGGGCTTACGGCGGCGCGGTGCATCGCGAAGGCTTCGATTATCTCTCTTTCTTTTGAGTTATGACATCGTGAAACAATCATTGTGCTTATCAAATTTTGGATGACATTGACGCCTGTTGCAATGAGTAGCCATGTTTCCGGCGTTGACACCTGTGTTAGCGCTCCTTCACTATCACTAACACAAGCGGAAGTGTCATTCCTTCAAGGCAAGGAGGCTAACAGACCTCGAGATACCTGGTTGCCGGATGAAGCATAGATCCTCTCTTGATACAGTTCTTGCGCATGTGTGTTTTTTTTTTGTTTTTTTTGTGTTCTCTTTCTTTGTGTATATATTTCGTTATGATCCTGTGAAAATAAACAGTTGTTAGTTCGCACTTGTGTTGTCCCTTATCATTTTCTTCGTCGATTTTGTTAACTTGTAGCGCACAAAAAAGTTTTACAACTTTTTAATGCTGCACTAATTTTGATGAAAATTTCAGGGATGGCTTATCTGCTTCTTATTAGAACGTATTACAAATTTTAGCGCCCTAGTAGGCATACAAAAAGCCCATGGGTGTTATAATGATCAATCATCTATGCCAACTTAGGAAAACTATCATTTCAAAAATAATGAAAATGTACTATTTGTTTACTATTACATGCCTGACTGACTGGATTCCAAGAGAAGGCAAACGCGTGAGGGGTGGGGGGGGGGGTCAGAAAATTAGGTGGGCAGACGAGATTAAGAAGTTACCAGGTATAACGTGGCAGCAGAAAGCACAAGACCGGGTTGATTGGCGGAACGTGGGAGAGGCCTTTGCCCTGCAGTGGGCGTAGTCACGCAGATGACGATGATGATCATGAGATGCCTTCTAGATGGTTTTCAGTGCAGGATGAGGCCAGTCGCTTATTATTCATGACGTTCCTGTAAAAACGGCATCACAATAAAAGCAAAGATATGTTTTTCCTTATCACTGCATGGCAGACATCTGAATTTTCTCTTGTGCTGGAAAATACCTAGGGATCAGAAAAATACCTTTTCTTGTTCCTTATAAAATTTCAGCCTTGTGAAAGCCTTGTAAGCAGCTATTTGCGAAGCAGTTTAGAAATGATAGTTTTCCTATTAGGCTCAATCTCAGCAAAAGTGCACACTGAGAAAAACGACTTCAAAGATTTCTCAACAAGCTGTTTATTTCGATGCTCAAAATAAAGCAGCCAAAGTAACCTGCTCAATAGGTAAGGCCTTCGTCTTGAACACGACGCTGTTCTTTGACAATATCATGCAGTCGTCTTCATTTGTTTTTTGCAGCTTTCGAACTATGAATGTTGCTCACAGCATGTGTTGGTCTCAAAACGGGCAACCCGCTGATCGCCATGAACAAGCAGGAGACAGAACAGATAAACCGAGCAGCGCACATAGGAGGAGTAATGTAGAATTGGGCCCGTAACCAACTGTAGACGGTCACCTGACATGTTTCCACATATTCGAGCTTCAGTTGCGGTTTGCCAGCCCCTGATCTCACCGCGGCTAAGTTGTCATTTTAATTTATTTGTTCGACGTCTAGTGTATTCTCGACAAATCTTCCGTTATTAAAAGACGCGAAAGGAAACCTTCTAACACTCATATTCACTTCGCGACTACTTGCCTGCCTTGCAGTCGCGTCTTTCACGGCGTGTGAGAGTGCTTTCGACAGCAAATGCTGGTCACCGTCTCTGAAGAGAATTCGTTTTATTCTTTTCTGCCGCACATATAACAACCAAACTTGGTGTGCATGTTCTTTAAGTGAACCAGTAATTGGAAAACCAGTGACATTGAAGATGCTTACTTTTCTTGTAGATAGTTTTTTCGGCCCCGCATCACCCCGTAAAAGCTTTCGAGTTGATAAGAAAAAAAAACAACTGTGCCCTTCATTAGGCATTATTGTTGTTTTCTTTGCAGATTAAGAATGGACAGCACGTATCAGGTTGGGAAGAACGGTATGTACTCTGTCTGTTTTCAGAGAGAGGAATTCAGAAAGTTCGGAATAGTGGGCTTTAAAGTTGGAAAAATTAGCCCATGATAGGCATCCTAATGAGTCGCATATGTTTAGTTTGAGCGAAATTAGTTCATTGTAGGCACTCTAGATATTGGCAGAAGAAAGTAATGCATTAGAGTGGATAAAAGTTGGTTACTGGTGCAGTAGTTGGAGCCCAGGACTCCAAGCTGCCGAAGGAAAGTGTCCGTCAA
>JALIZH010015885.1:0-45464 GCA_030522465.1 Rhipicephalus appendiculatus | reverse complement strand
AAGTCTTGCTGATTATGTCGTTCGAAAAGAGCATGGTATCGCTGACCATAAGTGAGTTCTTTTTTTGCACCCTAAAAAACGGCGTGAAGACTCGGCCAGAGAGCAAAACGGTCAAAAACTTTAATCTAGGGAATGATACAGCGATTCTTGACGAGCTGTGGGAACTAGCTGATAACTTGCGAAACACTGATGCTGTTACTCTGAGGAAGGTTTAAAGAAGCTGTTCAAAAATGCATTGACAATTTTTTTTTTCCTAGGAGGCATATTAAGTCGGATCACTACAACTCCTGGGTTGATAGGAAAATTATACATTTAAAGCGCAGGAATAAACGAGCAAAGAAGCAGTAAACGTAGGCAATAATGATTGCGTCAACCACAAGAATAATTACGCGGTGTGCTGTCTTCCGCAAAAAACAAATATTTCGTGATTACGTTTAGTTTTAAGAAAACGAATCCTCAGAAGATATGGCGTATCCTCAGCTCAAAATATAAACAAATAGACAAAAAAAAAAAGACTCGGATGTGCTTATAACGGAGCCGAGTGGAATAGCTGACGTGTTGAATGGAGATTTCCATTCCCTATTCTCTCCAGCCTAAAGCGGCGCCCAGTCATTTGGGCCTTGAGAAATTGATAACTTTATATCCGTTGAAGTTGTCTTTTCTCAAAGTAAGATCTTTACGTTGCCCAACACAACATTCCCAATGTTTTTTTTCGCGCAGGTATGCAGAGCCTGTTTCATACATTCTAACTGCGATTTCTCGTTCATGTTTAAAGGGCTCCTAAAACATTCCAAGTTAAAAGAAGAGACAGTGCGTTCTTGCTCGCCTACGCTACCCTTCCTACAATCGTTATTTCCTGCTCGCCACTTATTTCTTCATAAAACGCGTGGACAGTGTCAGCACTAAGCATTGGGCCTATCAGGGTTTCGTGCTTTTCGGCTACTGGCAAACCGATGACGGCGTAAACCATTCTGGAATGTCATCCTGAGAGGTCATCGCGGGTAATGGCGACGAAGGTGGTGCTCTACTTCTTGAAGTCATCAGACTTGCACCCGCGGTTATAGACTGGTGGAGTTATAATGACTGTGAGGTGTGTGACTTTGTGTGTGCTCTCTGCTCTTTCTCTTTCTCCATCTATAAAATCCTCCATCCCTTTCCCTAGTGTAGGGTAGCATACAGGTCCTTCTACAGGTTTTCCCGCTCAATTTAATCCAAGTGTGACCCAAGTTGGCTGGCGCTTGGATTAAATTGAGCGGAAAAACCTGCAGACTGGTTTACATCCCGCCTTTCCTTTCTCTCCTATTCCTTCCTTCGGCTACACGCTGTTATCACTGATTACTTAGTCGAAAACGCACAAAATGAACTGAAATCACTTGATTGCGCGCGAAAGCAACGCGAGTCAAGGCAGAACGGCCATGCGACAGCATCGCAAATCAGGGTAGGAGAAAATTCACAACTGATACTTTTCTACACGGATCGATCGGGAACTTACTTCTACATTACGTCAGATAAACAGACTGCTGCCGTCACGAATTCTGCCGAAAAGACGAGAAACGCAAGGAGAGAATAACACCCCCCGTTCTGCGTATTAAGGCGAAAGCCTTTAATGTCTCATGCTCACGTCCGTCCGGTGTCCGTCCGTCCGGTGTCCATCCGTCCGGTGTCCGTCCGGCGTCCGTCCGTCCGTCCGTCCGGCGGTGGTCGTGATGGTTGTGGTGTGCTTCCTGACCACCATTACTGCGCATGTGCAAACCCTCCCCACGCACCTCCTCTCCTACGCTCCCCCCTCTCTCTCCTCTAGGTATCCCTCCAGGTGGTGTTGATCCCTCCCGGCCGCTGCGTTTACGCACCCATTGCGCATGCGCCTCCCCTCCCCCCTCTCTCTCCTACGCTCCCGTCTCTCTCCTCTAGGCACCCCTCCCGCGGTGTTTACTCCCCCCATTGCGCATGCGCGTCCCCCTGCCCCTCTCTCTCCTCTCCTACGCTGCCCCCCTCTCTCTCCTCTAAGCATCCCTCGCCGCGGCGTCCACACCCTCACTGCGCATGCTCGTCCCCTTCCCCATCTCTCTCATCTAGGCATCCCCTCCCGCGGCGCTTACACCCCCAATGCGCATGCGCGCCCCCTCCCCCCTCTCTCCTTTCCTACGCTTCCCCTCTCTCGCCTCGCAACGCCGACGCAGGCAGCGTCTGCTAGCGAGTTTCTTGATTGAAAAACCGACTGCTCGCGCTGCACAACCGTTCACTGGCCACTCCGTATATATGGCAATGGATTTTGACCTGCAAGGTGGTGCCGGTGGGAGATTTCTCCTGTGCGTTGCCGAACGATAAAAATTCGCAGCGTGCGCGTTAACTAAAAGCGGACTGCGGGTATCTGTGTCCAATCGGAGTCTTCTGTCTCTCATTGCCCATTAGCAGCGATTGGCATGTTCCAGTAGGAAACACCGCTCCATCGCTGCGTGCTTTACGCATCCCCAGTTTTCTCTCCTGCGCAACGCCGCGATCAGCGCCAGCGTCAACGCCGCCGCCAGTGTAAGCGGCGGCGTTGACGCTTACACTGGCGAAGACATGACAAAGTCAGTGGAATGGTCACATGCTTTCGCCGAACACACTTTGGAATGTACAAAGCGTCCTTCAATTTTTTTCAAAGGTTGTTTAGGGGCACTTGAAACCTAGCTAGCATTCATGATGATTGGCGTCTCACAAGGGTAGTTGCAGTTCACAAAAAAGGCGACAGCTTACAAAAAGAAAACTACCGCCCGATATTTTTGACGTCATCGTGCTGGAAAATACTTGAACAAATACTCCTACATTTAATAACCGAATTTCTTGAACGTAATAAACTGCTACCTGATCACCAACATGAATTTTGCAAAAACCTTATTCATGAGGTTGCTTTAACCCTCGATTCGGCCAGTCAGTCCGACAGAATGTTTTTGGATTTAAGCAATACTTTTGATCGTGTATCCCACAGTAAACGTCTAAACACACCTCCAAGATTTGGCCAACCGTCTCATATTATGAATTGGATAAAGCAGTACTTGTCCAACCGAACCCAGTTTGTTGATGTCAATGGGTACTCGTCCACGCGCTTGCCAGGAACTTCAGGCGTGCCTGAGGGAAGCGTCTTGGGACCTATTCATTTTATCATGTATGTGAACGATACAGCCACTGCTGTGTGCCGTGATATCCAAATTAGGCTGTTTGCCGATGATTATTTGATTTTCCAAAAGGAAGCTTGCCAATATAACCAAATTTATTTAATCTGTAACCTAGCGAAAATCCGCGAATGGTGCACAGAATGGTCAATGTCCCTGAATTCCGAGAAAGCTATGCTGCTACGCGAAAGGAATAAAAGACAATCAATCTTATACACGAAGTCATGACACCATCGCAGAAGCCACGGAATACAAATATTTGGGATTGACAATCACAGACAAACTTACATGGTCCTCCCACATCGAAAGCATTTGTACAGCAGCTACTCGAAAACTTGGCTTACTTAGACACAAACTGAAAAACATGTCACCCGGTACAAAGCGTCTCGCCTAACAAAATTTGATTTGCTTCAAATTGGATATGCGAGCGTAGCTTGAAATCCCCACTACAAAAAAGATCAGCATAGGCTCGAGGTAGTACAGAGGCGGGCAGTAGGCTTCATATTCAACAAATATAAGCGAACAGATTCACCGTCATCTCTAATGCTGGCAAATAAGATTACAACAACAAAGCAGCGTAGGAAAATAGGAAGACTGGAATTTTATTCTTGCTTTATCACAACAGACTGATTGTGAATGCGCGCGCATATATTCAGCCATTTTTGTCGCGCACGTTGAGAAGTCGGCAGGCCCATTATGTACTTTGATGTCTAACGCGCATTAATATTTTCAAGTACTCATCTTTTTCTCGAATTATTTCTGATTGGAGTTCATCGCCAGAAAAAAAATGGTTTTATTAGAATCTGCAAGGGCTTTTCAAAGTGCGCTACTTACTGATTCAGAAATGCAGTAAACCACTGAAAGCTCATGTCACCTTTTTTCTTTCACTTTTCTAGTTCGCCATTTTTTTTCATCTACATATATTATTGATGCATTGGTACTTCATATTTTCAAAGACTGTGTTTACACGCCCGACGTATTTTGGGGAGAGTTCATTTTTGTTTACTAATCAGTTTCTGCATGTTCTGTGCTCGAGTATGGGATGTAAACATTGTGGAGTAAAGTATTGTGGTTGTTTCTTTTTTTTTCTTGATTTTTTTACAGCTAGATGACGTGTCACTTTCTTATGAGCTTTATTAAATTGTTATCTAGACAGGTCGCGCTGTCATGGTCAGGGGCGTAGGCAGAAATTTTTTTCTGCGGGGGGGGAGGGGGGCCCATCCTTGATTTGAAGTGGGGGCCGGACAGGCAGATGTGGTTGGGCGCCATTTTGTGCTCTGTATACTATGGCAAAAAAAAGTCGTGGGGGGGGGGGGGGCACAGGCCCGGAATGCCACCCCCCTGGCTATGCCACTGGCGCTGGTTTTCTTATTACTTCTAGATACACTGATACGTTTGCTTTGTTCATTTTTACATGAAATTTACATGAAAAAATGTGGCCTTCCGGCTACATTTTTTCATGTAAATTTGAAACTGTATATTTTCCCACCTGCATGGTCCTTCGCGACTCCAGTGGACTGTAAATAAATCTATAAAAATAATAAATTGTAGGCACAATAAGTGTTTACGTAAATGCAAATAATTTCAAAGCAAAGACGTGCGCGACCTATATCTACGACAGGAAAAAAAATGTTACTGTTTATGCGAGACACCGAAGTGGCAACACATCGGTGTTCCCATGTAGAAGGCCAAGCTCCAGCCAATCAAACTGCTGGTTTCAATAAAAGTTTATCCCACCTGTTCCCTATGATGGCACATAGGCGCCAACAGTCGGAACGCAACGGTTGAATTGTCCTTTTATTGCCATAGAAATTATACGGACAGTCCCGACGGCTCTTTGACGTCGCCGTCATGTCCCGCAAAAAGTTCAAGTTGATAAGATCTGCCAGTGCATCATACGTTCAACCCGTGGGTAATAGCATGCGAGCGGGGGCGACGAACACGGCTGACGCAGAGATCAAACGAGCCGGCCCATCTCCGTCATTCGGAGGGCGCATGCGATAAAATGTGACACCGGCCGTCAAATGATCAAGCAGAGAGGAAACGCCGCGCACGTCTTTAAAGAGCATGAAAAAAATTGGGGGGACCCTTAAGCTTCGCCTTTAAGAGTTGAACGCGAGAGCGATATCCCGTCCCTACTGCGTACTTCAATCACTTAGTGCATACTATGTAATGGGTAGTATGGTTTAAACCAGGAGAAATTATGCGCGGCAAATGTGGAAAATGTTTTCGAACTTGCTATGCACCCACTACGTGGTGTTAAGGGAATACGCGCGGTAAGGTGTGCGCCGTTTGTAATGGGTGGCTGGCTTTAAACTATGGAATCGTTATGATAGTCACATATTCTGACGCCCGATGGCAATTTACGCTTGTACCACGCAATATTCCTGGGATATTACATCTTATATTGCGACGCCTATATAAAGGACGCTTGCGTTTGCGAAGCATGGAAGTTATTTTCACTGCATTTCCAAGCAGAGGAAGTGATTTTCACAGTATATCCAAGCAGAGGCATGGCTGTGGGGTTGAACACCTGCTTGCCACGCAGACGCCCCGGTTCGATCCTCACTCGGAGCCCGAAAATTTTTAGTATTTGTTTTATTTGCATCTTTCTTGATTTTTCGGTCACGGACAAGATGATGATTTTTCGCTCACAACCAACGACGCCGAAGCCGACGCCGGAATTTCTGCGAAACGAGCTCTTTACGCTATCGCGTTGATATGCAAGGATGGAGGGGGGGGGGTGCTCCAGCAGCAACTGTGAATTTTTATTTTACGGGTGCTGTCGCCATCACTGGTGCGCGCGCTGTCGAGCTATCTCGGCAGATATTAGCCGCCTGCTAGTATATTCCTCGTGATGCGCTCTCGACGCGAAGAGACTGTGCTAAAATTATCCCCGGAGCGGCCATATTCTCTTACACCAGCGTTTTGTAGAGTTGCGTGAGATCAGATCCAAAAGGTCTAGCTGCCAGCCTCGCTTTGTATAACATTAAAATTTCTTGCTATCGCATTCATTGGCTTCACTCTTGCAGCGAAACTGTGACCTTTTTACCGCAAGGTTCGCAGAATGCGGTCTCTCATTTTTTTGTAGAGTGGCGTAGCCAGTGTATGGCACACCGGGCACGTCACCCACCCCCCATGCCCCCCTGATTTATTTATTTTTTTGCCATGGCATACAGAGCCCTGAATGACACATGGCCACATATCTGCCTGCCCCGCCCATACTTCAGATTAAGCTGGGGCTCCCACCCCAACACGAAAAAAAGAACTATGTCTACGACCCTGGTTCTGTACAATGACAAGTCAATTGGCCACAGTCGAATGTTCTCGGAGAGGAGGGGAATTCAGTGGCCCGCCCCCTGAATCCCCTCCCCGCCAAGTCAATGATACTTTTCGACTGCGGTGTAGGGCAACCAATTCACCTAAGTATCTACGTCAGCATCTGCTATGCGTCATATGCTAAAACGACACTTAGTTCGCATGAAAGCAGGTGCTAAGAACTGGTAAAAAAATAGAGGCATGTCGATGAACAGTGGGAAACTAGAATGCGATGGCGTGCATCAAAAGCGCACCATCGTTACTCTGACCTCGCACACAGTGAGTCAGTAGTTCATGGGGCCTCGACTTATTAACTAATACTGCTGCAGGGGTCGCGTAAAAAATCCAAAGCGCAACAAATATCTACATCGAGATATTGGAGGGAAACAACGCGAAAGACGAAAGACCAGGCAGAGAAAGAAACAAACAATAGCGCTGACTTAAAACAAAAGCTTATTCGTCAAACCACGCATTAGATACCTGCGCAGTTGAAAACGAAAATAAGAAACAAAATATAACAAGTAAAAGATAAATGAACTATGAGCATAATCACCGAAAGCACGCTGATCGCGCGTGCAGTCATTCTCATAGGAAAACAACCTGCTTATCTGACAAGGCAACAGAAGGCCGCTCACGCATGCGTCACCCAGTCTAGCTATTTCCAGGGCCTCCAGTATTTCACGTGTAAGCTGGTCCCGATGACCTTTCAGAACCGGCACATAGATGAAACTCAGGGACGCACCCACAATCTTGGCAATGAATGTTAAGGTGGCCAGACACCATTGAAGAAACGCTGTAAGCGTGTTGCTTGAGACGCTCATTAAGACACTGCTTGCTGCGTGGCCCAAACCTGATCGTCCAGGTGGGAGTTGTGCAGGGCGCCAAACCATCTCGACGAGAAGGTCTCGATATTAGGCTAACTTTCTGATATTGGACCTAAAATTGCCCACAGTGTTTGTGGAAACGATGATACTTGCGTCTTGCATACCTCACAAATGTTGGTAATGTATATGTCGGGGTAAATCTCGTGATATTGAGAAAGTGACGGTTACGACTATGTTTGAAGCAGGTGTATGCAGGCGCCTGGACTCTGCATAGCTTGTGGTTAGGCGGATGGAAGATTCTTGGAGCAAGATAGAATGGTTTGGTAAGGTCGTTGCGGCTGGTGAGACGATCGCGGTCAACGCCTTCACCTGTGCGACATCCGGCACGGTTAACTAGACCTCGTACAACAGCGTGGGCTACCTCGTTGAGGTTGGGGAGATCCGAATGCACTTCGCCTGCGTGAGCTGGGAACGATAGTGACTTATACTCTGTTTCACCACTACCGTTCAGCACTGCCAAAGCTACGGGGTGTAAACAAGTCATACGCTTGCGCAGGAAAACATAGATCCAGATATAATTGCCCTGCAATTGGCAAGGTTGAGACATTTGCCCTTGTTTAGCATCTGCTTCTGCACATCAATAAGTAATTTGTTTATTCTTCATGGCATTTACGTCGTATTTCTTTAATTGTTGTGTCGGTAACCGTCGGTAACTGTGGCTAAAAATCAACATGGCAGCGCCCATGCTGACCCGACCACCCGCTTTGATCCGAACTTGCCCTTGACGCTCGCCCAAAGCGCTCAAAGCAACAAATGAATGGTGTAATGAGCTATCGCTTTGCGCCATCTCACGGTCAGGACAAATCATCAGGTACGCTCTGTCGTTGTTGGGGAGATAAGATATTGCTTTTACCACGCCTGCTAAGCCTAACGCGCCGAGAATTTGATAGCGGTTCATGAAAATAGCGCAATGTAGTCACGAATACATTGCTGCCGAAGCTCCAAGACATAAATCTAAAGCAAATACAAGCGTCTGTTTGCAACTTACGGGCCACAGAGCGCACGACGACGACGTGATAAACTCGAGGCGGAGAGCCGCAGTCTCGATGAGTGCAGCCGTGTTCTATTTTTTCGGCGCTGCCGTCTGCTCGCTGAACGTGTGCGCGCAGACGCCAGGGGGGATGCTAGCAGACGACGCGGCGCGGATGAATACATGTGGAGGGGCTAATCCCCTTCCTATTGGCTAAGGGGCCCTGTAGCCTCCACAGTGCTGAAGGGAACTTCTGAAACAGAGTATAGTCTTCATTTGTACCAGTGCTTTGGTGTAGAATGCGTAATGCTTGAAGGGGGATCCTTCCTTTGGCAATGTTGCTGAAGGCTGTGCGAGAGTCGCTTACAATGGTTTGGCAGTTCGGATTGAGCATAGCGAATGCTATGGCGACCGCCTAGGCAGTTTCAGCATTTGGACAGATAACAGTGGCCGTATGGAGTAGCCTGCCACCAGCGGTAGTGTATTTCTCGCACAGTAAGATTTTACATTACTGTAAAGTATGTAAAAACAAACACTTGCGTAACATGTAACTATGACAGGAAGGCGGAAAATGTTATTTTAGATGCGAAGCATCTTATGCTCGGGGCTCTGTCCGGTCCCTCCCGCGTCCCGCGTCCCGTGTCCCGCGTCCGGCCACTTTCATGAAGTAGGGAAGCATCCATTATGCGAACCAGAACACTGTAGTCATATGAAGGCCGTCAACCCTACTACAATCATCACAGTCATGGCCGAGAGCAGAGAGAGGCTGCTTAGCAATGGCTAGGCAGGTGGTGTCTGTCGCCCAGGTTGACCCCATTCCTTGATCTTGCTTGGTTGTGTTTGGAGGGGGGCTTAGTCCGTCCCTCCTTCCCGCTTCCCACAGCGCATGCGCGTCCCCTCCCCCTCTCTCTCCTACGCTCACCCCCTTTCTCTCCTCTAGGAATCCTCTACTCTACGGAGCGGCCCCCCGCGTCGCACACCCCCCCCCCCCAGCGCATGCGCGTCCCCTCCCCTATCATCTCCTACGCTCCCCTTTCTCTCCTCTAGGTAATCATCTACTCTACGGAGCGGCGCCCGCGTCCCACAGCGCATGCGCGTCCTCTCTCCTCTAGGAATCCTCTACTCCACGGAGCGGCTCCCGCGTCCCACACCCCCACAGCGCATGCACGTCCCCTCCCCCCCCCTCTCTCCTCTCCTACGGTCCCCCCCCCCCCCGTCCTTTCCTCTAGGAATCCTGTACGGAGCGGCGCGCACGACAGGTGGTGTGACAGCTGCATACTCCGCTGGGGGGCGCCACGGTAGTTCCGCGGTATGAAAATGACGGAGTGCGCGCGCCTCATTCTCTCTCCTGTGCAGCGCCGCGATCAGCGCCCGGACCACTGCCGTGAAATGAGAGCGGCGACGTTCCTCCCGCTCAAGCTAATTATCTCCCCGCTGCTTCGCATCCACACATGGTTCCCTTTAGCGGGAGATGGGGAATTTTTTAGATACGAAGCATCTTATGCTCGGGGCTCTGTCCATCCCTTCCGCGTCCGGCGTCCCGCGTCCGGTCACTTTCATGAAATAGGGAAGCAGCCGCTATGCGAACCTGAATACTGTAGTACAATAATGCCGTCAACCACCACCACAGTCACCAGAGTCATGGCCGGGAGCACAGAGCGGCCTCTTAGCAATGGCAAGGCAGGTGGTGGGTGCAAGCAAAGAATAACACGCAGCGCACTACCGGTGGTGTCTGTTGCCCACGTTGACTCCATTCCTTGATCTTGCTTGCATGTGCTTGCGGGGGGCTTTGTCTGTCCCTCCTTCCCACGTCCCGCGTTCCACACCCCCCTCGTAATAAAATAAAAAAGAAATAAAAAATACAGAGAAATGTTTTGCTTTCGCTTCCACCCTACTAATTCCCAACCTTCTCACATCCCCTTCCCTTTCCCGCCTTCTTGTCATATCATACTTTACATGGCTGTGCTGTACGTGGTTTTGCCTGCGTAATGCTCTACGGGATTCTGGTATGCTTTACCTTCTCTCCTCCTCTTCACCCTCGCGTCCTTTTCCGCGCCCTTACTATTCCATATTGTACAAAGCTATGCTATGGATGGTTTCGTCTGCGTGATGCAATATACGGCTATGCTATGCTTTACCTTCTCCCTTCTTCCAATCCACCACACCCTCATATCCCTTTACAGCACCCTTACTATACCATACTATAAATAGCTATGCTATGCATCGATTTGCCTACGTGACTCCATACATAGATGCTGTATGCTTTACGCTCCCCCCCTCCTTCTGTCTTTCATCCTCACCATCACATCACTCCCCCCTCAACGGCACTTGGCTTTCCGGCACGCTTTTAGGGGCGAAGCTTTTTAGGGCCTAGCCTTGTCGTCGTCCGTGTCCGTCAGGGGGAGATTCCTGGATGTGAAAGACTCAAAACAGAGGGTTTAACAATTGACTAATATCAATCATAATTGTGACAGAACAATAAAAAACCCGTAGAAGCCCAAAACCTGTACACTAGCCGGCCACTTAACGTACACATCATGGACCTTAGGACCTAGCTTTGTCCGTTGATACTCATTGTCCGCTCTCATGCTGGTTAGAAAATCATTTCTATAGTCGAAACATGTGTGTGAATATAAAAAAAGGTTTACAACACACTTACAACAATTATAATTGTGAAGAAACAATATAAAACACCTACAAGCACAAACCCTTTATACTTGTCGGTGAATTCAGCGTAGACGTTATTGGCCTGAGGGCCGAGCTTTTTCGTCCACTCTTTGTGTCACTTTATGTCCCTCAATTTACATTATGTGGGGCAACGCTCGGGTAACATATGTGAGACGCAAAAGAGGGTTTAACAATACACTAATATGAAACATAATTGTGACGGAACAATATAAAACACCTACAAGCACAAATCCTTTACACTAGTCGGCAACTTCAACATACACATTATGGACCTTAGGACCTAGCTTTGCTTACTCGTCGTCATCGTTCACTTCGTGGAGATGCGTGGATTTTTAAGGCGAAAGCCTTTAATGCCTCATGCTCACGTCCCTCCGTCCGTTCCCTGGCACGGTGGCAGGTGGCCGCCGGGGCGCTCCAACGGACGCCGGTCACATCGGTCGCGCCTCGCGTCGAATTCTACAGCGCTCGCGCTTTGCCTGCGTAGCGTCACTGTGCCCAGCAAGTCCAATCATGCAAGAAGAGAGACGCGCGCATCGCGTTCTATTCTGACCGATCCCGTCTCAATGGGCACAGGCGTCCGCCGAACACACTTTGGAATATACAAACTGTCCTTCAATTTTTACAGAGAAAGCTGTATATGGCTAGGAGAAACGAGAAACCGTTCAGCATCTGTGTCACGAGTGGTCTCCATTGGCTGTGCTATCAGTTACGTCGTTCTGAGCGTCGTACCAAAGCTCGCGCGCCATTGGCGCGCGAGCTTGGGTACGACGCTTGCAAGGTCAAACGCTTGCAGCCACGGCGCGCCCTCTGGCGCGCCAAAGAAACGGCGTTGCGGGCAAAACAGCGTCGACGTGATTGCGGGAGCGCGTGCGCCGGGGCGAACGCCCGCTTTGCGCGAGAGTTTCTCCAGCGGCACTTTGGCTTCGGCTGCGACGTCTGTGACCTCCTGTGGTTCGACCACAACCTGGCAACGATAATTGTGGAAGGCTTCAGTGCAGCGTCGGGTTGAACCCACTGCTAAACACCGGGGCCGCACATTTCAGCTTCGCTGGTTAACCATTTGTACGGAGTGCTTGGGCGGTGATTTTTTTTTTATACGTGGCTACCCTATACATGGTTTTGCCTGCGTGACGCCAATCGACGACATGACATGAGAGCACACGATGACAATATAGTCGCTTCCTCCATCCTTTCCCGACTCCTCACCATCACATAACCTTTCCTCACCACCTCACTTCCCTTTCTAGCCCCGTTGCTACGCATGGCTATGCTACACACGGTTTCAGCCTGCCTGACGCAAAGCGACACGAATAGACGACAGCATACGAGAGCGTATTCCAGCCCGGGCGCTTTAAGTGCTCCGCATGTTTTAAAAATGAACAACGATGACTGCGCTATGTCGATAGAACATGTGGACCTTTTCAAGACAACAGTCATGAAGAACCATATGGCGAGTTGTAACCCCTATGTAAAAAGCTGAGAAGATGTAAATGAGGCGGCTCAAGCAGCCGCCTCCCCACCCTTGCGAGCATTTTTCTGCAGAAAACGGCAGCTGAAGGGGCGTGCTGGGCGCTGTAGACAAGGGTGATTCCGTCTGTACATACGCCGTTACATTTGTACCAAGGTCGTAATATCTCGTATTTTGGCATGCGGCCTGCGAAAGGATACAACAATGATTTGGTGCCAGATACTACAGGTTTTGCACGAAGTTTTCTGAAAACTCAGCATTTGAACGTGGATCGCGTTATAATTTGTGTACACTTCGCAGTATTGGCCCGGGATTCAGCTTGGAAGACTTGTTGTCCAGAATGTGTTCGGAACATAACAGCGTGTCTCGCAAATGACAGCTGTAAAACGAAATAGTTGATGTCAGGCTTGAATGCGCGCAGTAAGTGTACTACTCGTGCACTTTTACTGGGCTCGTGGTTTTTCCATGATCAATGAAATTATCCACTTCCGGTGAAGCTCGGCATTCCTCGTTGTGGATGGATATCTGTGCAAGCAGAAAAGACCGCACTGGCACGATTCCTGCGTCGTGTTGTGATGTTCACCGAGAGTGCTAAGTAATCTCTCCATCTTGCGCTGGTTGTTTTCAAATCCAAAGACGGCGCAGTGGCGGCCAGACGACTTCTTGTAAGCCGGAGTGGCGTAAACAGGCGCTTTTTCGCATGTTAATGTTCCAGAGCTGGCACTTCCAAAGTTAACATGGCGCAACAGATACCTGCCTTGGCAGTCCAGAACAAAATGCCGTCTGGGTGCGAGAGTATTCAGCCGGGAGCCTAGGCGACCAGTTGCGAGAAAGGCATGCTCTGGTCTATAGCAATAGTGGACTAGAAATGGAAATCATAATGTCAGTGGTTCGGTAAGAAGGAGCTTTGCAGAAGAGTCGGAGGAAGCAGCCATTGCACTAAGCATCGCGTCCATCACAACTACACTAACCGTTAGCTACTCGCAGACGCCTGTGAGAAACTTTGCTCGAGGGCGAATATCACTAGTATCACGAAGAGTATCGGACGAACACAAAGACCAGCGAACCAGCGATATTCTCTGGGCGCCCGCTCACTCCTCCTTGTCTGGCAATAAGCTTGCACGCAAGACAGCTGGAGGACTCACCGACCGAGCCTCTGAATTGCCTGGTCGATCTGGGAGGACATGAGAGACCTGAAAGGATGACTACTTGCAGAGGAAACGCAGCACTATAGGCAAAGCAGGAGAATATATCCTGCAGCACACACGTCATTGAACAAAGGACAGGCGGTGGCGTGGCGCCTACTTCAGACACAGAAGTTCCGTAGTCCGGTAATGATGAACCACTGCGCGCCGGAACTTTATTCGGGAAAGTGCAAATTTTGTAATAACAGGGCAGACTTGAGTCACATGTTATGGACGTGCCCGGAGGCAAACATGAGGGGCAAATTCCTAGAAGGGAGTAGATGGAAGGCCGCCCTCCTCAGCTCCGACTCACAATTACACGCACGCCTAATACGGCACGCCAAAGAGGCATCCAGGTCCCACGAGATCATGATCGTCATCAAGATTGGATCCCCCCTGCTCTGAAAGGAGCCCAAGATCCCCCTGCTCTGAAAGGAGGAGGGGGGATCTTTCTGCCAACTAAATAAATTTAGTTTATCATCATCAATAGAAAATTGGGCTTTCCTCTGCTGACTTCTTTAGCTCTAACCGTACATCAGGAGTGTAGTTTCCGCTTATACGACATATTTTATATTTTGGTTGCAACGTTACGAAATTATTTCCTAATTTTTATTATTGTAGTTGTTGACCCCGTTGCGTCGCCCAGGGATTGTAATCGTGGATCGATTATTGAATAATTAGCACTTTATTCAGTGAATATTACGTAGAGGTAACCCAGCTGTAGGCAGTTGATGATCGGACATATGAATAGTTACTGGGCCTTTTCTTGTCCGACAATTTCTGCATCAGTAATCTTTCGGCACCGTCTGAAAAGATAAAGACATGAAATGTAAAGGAAGTAGAAAGTATGGGAAGTTTTTTTTTGTTTATAAGTTTAAACGCACGTAAACGACCTTTGCCGGGCCTAGCACTGCTTGTTTCTTTTGTTATCTTTCACCCAGCATGCTTATATATTGGTAAATATTTGAAAACTTCTGTCGCATGCTATCGCACTGTGCCATATAGCTTTTGAGAGCCTAAACTACATTTCAAACTTCCTCTTTGTGTTTTAAACGATTAGGAACTTCAAGAAAATATTGCCGGCTCCACATGGTGAGAAATCGTTCAAAAGATAATGCCACAAGAAGCTCACAGAGTAGTCCTTTCTTGTGGGAATGTCACAGGAAGGACAACTCGTTTTGATTAAACGTCGGCTCCAGTGACATCATCCGCCGGCGATTTTTCATCACCTCTTTCACGCACCTTAATTCAGTAGATTTCACTTAGCTATTTTTCGCTTCAGTTGCTGTTCTGAAATGGACAGAGATTCCCGAGATTCAGTAGTGAAAAAAACGTGTGCCAATGATTGACGCACAGTGTATTTGAAGAGTGCGGATGAAGTTGCCCACGTGTGCTTCTTTACATCGAAATGAATCTGCATGCATGTTTCAAAATCAGGCCCTCGAAAACTGTCTGTCATGTCCAGCCTCATTTCAGGTACGCTGAGCTTCAGCGACGCCGAGCTACTGGTGCCATACCATGGCGAGGGTTGTTATTGTCATGACTAAAACTTAAGGATTACAAAGTGCAATCACCTATGCAAAGTGTGAACATAAAAAAAATCTGGTGAATGGAACAAGGAAAGTATTCTGTTATTAAGTTTTTTCTTCCTATTTAAGCCCACAGAAAAACGTTACAATAACACTTCCACATTATAGAGCAAAATTCACTGAGCATTTGAATGCTTTTATGCTTGTCGGTTCAATTTTTTTCACTTTCATAATGCACACAAAAATTTATTCAATCTGACTCATTTGGTTAAATCTGATACGATATATCCCAATTACTTACTCGAAAGTTTCGTTCATGTAGCGAAAATCCGTGTACTGAAGATAGCTTTCTCTTGTGGATCCAAACCTGCGTGTGAGAATTTTCGATGGGGTGTTCCCACATGCATGCACAAGACCTATCAGTCACATTCATGATGGAGCATATCTCAGGAAGCATTACCTTCTTCATATTCGAAAATACTGCCAAAAGTATGAAAACACTAAAAATAGAGCCCTTTCTGTGAGAGTTTTGTTGAAAAGTTTTCTGATGGCGGAATAAAAGCCGCATTGCATGTTTCCTATACAAGTTGTAATGCCCACACGGAGGATTGTACTCATCAGAAAAATTCCGACTTCGCCAACTTTTATTGGGAAGCACATGTTTCTGTGATCGCGGGATGCGCTTTCCGTTGGACCACTGGAGATGCTGTCCGCCGCAGTAGAGCAGTGGTTCTCGAGTACTATTAAAATAATTTTCGAATAGTAAGAACCATTTGTAATAGAGCCCAATAAATCCACAAAATTTTATTTGAAAGAAATACTGTCCGCCCCGCTGGTTACGGTGCTCGGATGCTGACCCGAAGGTCGCGGGTTCAGTCCCAGCCGCGGAGGTTGCCTTTCGGTGGAGACGAAATGGTTGAGGTCCGTGTACTGTGCGATGTCAGTGCCGCTTAAAGAACACCAGATGGTCCGAATTCCCGGAGTCCTCCACTACGGCATTCCTCGTAATCATATCATGGATTTGGGACGTAAAACCTCAGGAATTATTATTTTATTGAAACAGATATTTGTGCCTTTAACAAAGGAACATTACCAGTACCTTTAATGAAAAAACAAAAAACAAAAAAACACCACAATTATGGAAACTGAGGTAAGCTCGCCTGATGCAGCAACTTGAGCCTGCGAGGTATTTTGTAGCGGTAGGCTGAAATGCACGAATGACCGCGTATTCAAAGGTGCTACTTCATCTCTAGCTTCTCAATAAACCTGGCGCATAATAATTAAACGATGTTGAACTGACTACCACACACATAGTAAATATGTGATGAAACAGATAAACTTATCACAACATGTGTATTCGCAGAAGCATCAGCTAACCATCAATGCTGAATACTGTACCAGCAAGATTAATTTACACTGACACAACTGGCTCTGTTGTCATTCATGTAAACGTGCGCGAAAATTGCGCTTCTGATGCTGAGGGCAGCCGTAGTCCCTTCAGTTATTACAACACGGAGAGGAACTGGTGACCCTTCGCTGTTTGAACGTTTCCTTCCTTTGTGGTTTTCTCGTCGGTGCTCAACATTCGAAAATTACTCGAAAAATATTTGGTATTCTGCATATGCGCAATTCAATTCGAGTACCCAAGCAAATAGAACTCTATTCGACTCTAGATTTGAAATGTTCGAATATTCGCACACCCCTATCAATTTGGTTACTAAGCCCGCTCACAACACAAGAAATAAATGAACACAGAAGATGGAAACATACAGATCTTTCTAGCAAGTCCGGTTTTCAATCTTCTTTTTAATTGCGCTTCGTGTTTTGAGTGCGCTAATATGACATACTGTCACATATAGGAGGTGATAAGAAAAATAAGGCCAAATAAGACGAACACGATAAGCATGACATGACGTGGAACCACGACACTAGAAGAAAAGGACGATGTGGAAGATACAAAAAAGGTGACGTGGGCATAGATGCCCTGGATGTTCGAAACGTGAGCTCTTGAGCGGTGCAGGAGCGTCGCCGGCTTCTGTTAAGGGCGCTCAAGCTCCTACGTTCCATGTCATCCCACTGTAGCGACCGCCTGCTCGAGGACACGTCGAGGGACGTGGACGTGGAACTACCAGGAACGCCCAGAGAGCGCCATCGGCCTTTTGTTTCGAGCGCACCGACATACGGCACCGCTCCGTAGGCCTCGACTGAGCCAGTTCCTCTTACCGGGAGACGCTGGCCATCTCAAGCACCTGCGGCGCCCAGGTCACCGAACCTCGAGCCTCCCAGCCTCCGTGACAACACCAACACGCGTCCTGCAACGGATCAAGCCCGCCCCATTGACTCTGACACCTATGACAACGCCAGTGTCTCCGCAACGCCTTCTCGCCTTATCGTGCGTCGGCAAAGAACACTGTGAGTGGTTTGTTTAGCACTGGTTTTAAATGCGAGGCATTTCTTAGCGAACTTCGGTGACTTTGAGCACATCTATCTATCTATCTATCTATCTATCTATCTATCTATCTATCTATCTATCTATCTATCTATCTATCTATCTATCTATCTATCTATCTATCTATCTATCTATCTATCTATCTATCTATTTATCCCCTAGGATTTTATGCTCTCCTGGCCGTATCGTTAATGGGATTTATACCAAAATTGGTAGGGCATAGCATGACCCTATGGCGAACATGGACGACTGGTCATATCATAAAAATCATGAATAACTTGTCATGAAAACAATGATTTACACGCCATGGCCATAGTGCTCTGTGGCCGTTTTCTGAACTTGATATATCCAAAAATTGGTACTATGAGACATTTCTGCCTGACCAACATAAATGACAAGTGGTAAATAAAAATCACAACGTGCATGTCACTTACAACATGATTTACATGTCACGCTCATGGCATCCCCGTGGCCGTTTCGCTAGTTTGATATACACCAAATTTGGTATTCAGTGACGTGACTGTATGACGAGCATAAATGACAAGCGGTAATATGGGAATCAGGACATGTCATGTGCAACATGACTTGCATGCCACGCTCATGACACAGTCGTCGCCGTTTCACTAGCTTGATATACACCAAATTTGGTATTGCGGGACGTGACTGTAAGACGAACATAAATGACAACTGGTAATAGGGAAATCATGACATCTCATGTGCAAAATGACTTGCATGCCAGGGTCATGGCGCGCTCACGGCGGTTCCGGTAGCTTGATATACACCAAAATTGGTATTGAGGAAATTTTCATGTTACCACCTGCCACTTATGTTCACTATACGTAACTGTAAGCGAACATAAGGGCAGGTGGTAACATGAAAATCTTGGCATGCATGTTCATCTACAATATCGTTTGCATGTCACGCTCATGGTGCGCTTGCGTCCAGTTCGCTAGCTTGATATACACCAAAATTGGCATTGCGCGATGTGACTGTGTGACGAACATGATTGACAGGTCCTAACAGGTAAATGATGACATGCATATTATGTACAGCATGATTTGCTCCTTGCTGGCTGCTTCGCATTACATCGATTCCCACAGTGCGTGGGATCTGCTGGATTTTTATTTCAAGTGTTCTTTTTGTGTTTGTTCTTATTCAATTGCTAGTTTTTGTTTTCTATTAGTGGGTAATTAAAATCAGTCTTTAAAACGCTCTCGACCTTGTCGATTTTCTCTGGCTGACCGTTGTCCGGAGGTCCAAGACACATACATATTGGTACTAGCAAATCGAGGAGGTCATGATGATAGCAGACGTGAGATGAAGTGACAGGATTTGCGACGTGCTAACATCGGCACTTTGGCAACAACGGTCGCTGTGCCGCGACCTGATTTTCGCGGCCGAAAACCACGTCATGGAAGTGTGCAATGTTTTCCTCAGAAAACTCTTAAGAGCGCTTCTTTCCAACTGGGCAGGAAAGGTTAACATGTCAGTTAGCATCTCGTACGAGTGGCGAAAACGCCTTTAGCTAGGCAAGTGCTGCG
Organism: Rhipicephalus appendiculatus; assembly: GCA_030522465.1. Taxonomy (NCBI): domain Eukaryota; kingdom Metazoa; phylum Arthropoda; class Arachnida; order Ixodida; family Ixodidae; genus Rhipicephalus; species Rhipicephalus appendiculatus. The sequence goes on along the minus strand of JALIZH010015885.1, from coordinate 26,278 downwards.
CTTGTGATTACAAGAATGCAGTGATTTTTCCCACACGTGCCATAAAGCAGTTCTGACTCTCGTGGTGCTCACGATGCTTCTTTGGGGGGGAGGAGATGGAGATTTTAGAAACACCAATATTTCGGAAATACAACTTCACTCATCACTGAACGACTCTACTGTTGCAAAAATAACTGTAGCGCAAATGAATAAATTCGAGGGTGAACAGCGCAACGGCACCAAAACAGAGAAAGCAATACGCGAAAAAGTGCAACTCGCCTGAGCAATTCCGCTTAACATAAAACCAATACCTGCTATATTTTGGTTCAAGTCTCGCCGATTGACATCATGTAGGGATGCTTACTGATATGATTAACAATATAGCAAGTTTGTTGTAACCTTTTAAAAAACTAAAAACCACATTCGAGCTACGCTCTCAAGCCGCGATCCGCCGCTTTTATTCCGGCGCTCTCGCTTTTGGTCTCCTCTACCGGTAGCGCCGCGGCGGCAGCCAGGAGCACAAGGCGCGCTACGCTGTATCTGCTCCGCGCGGGAGGCCGCACCATGTGTTTTCATCGAGCGGCCGTGCATGTGCATTTCTTGTGTCCAACGTTCGGCGAGGTGCACCGAACAGTTAGCTAAGTGCCTGGCATCCTTAATGTGGCACTTTTCTATGACTCTGCGGCGTCTTCATGGATTTGTGACCTGGCGCCGTTATTGAGGAGTCAAAACTGCACCTGACTGCGCGGCTAGGTTTTAGAAATGTGCGACGTCTCGAACATTTCATTAAGCTGTGTAGTGGAGTACTTGTGTCTTGTGTTCTCCTCCACATCGCTGCCCGTCGACCCGGGCCTGCCGCTTCCCTCTTTCCTGGGTTGGAAAGGAGGTGGTTCTTCACCTTTCCTTTTTGGAGGCGGAGATGAGACGACATCTCGATTGGACTGTCCTAGACTCAGTGGTTTTCCTGAAGAAGGCATCTGGGAAAGAACAAGACCTTATAACGCGAGCGTCAAGACGCTTTAGAAACACGCTAGCATGTGTAATGTAAACACACGCTACTATCAGTAATATAAAAACACGCTACTATTAGTCATGTAAATAAACATTGTTGTTATCAGCTCCGGCTCCTCTGCTCTACTTCTCCCTGAGGCCTGGCTGGTTCCGGCGCTATGGGTAGACGCCCGACCATATGAGTACCAGTGTATCCACAGAAAGACGAATAACGGCGTTGCGGATACACTTCAGAAAAATTATGAATATAGCGTAGTCGATACTTTGCGGAAAACCAAAACTTCAAAATAGTTGGCCTGGCCCAGTACGATGCTGCGCTCACAGTACGCATCAGGCAGTATGGTTATTGTCGGTGAACTTTTTCACAATAGATAGCATCACAGTATAACAATGAAAATCTGACGGTTTTCGATGTTTGCTCAAGTGTTTTTGTCTAGACATTATTTGTGTTTTAGCTTCATACGAATGATAGTCATATTAATGATAAAATATTATGATTGCGATAATAATATGTGTGACATTATGTGCCAAAACCAAATTAGGATTAAAAGGCACGGCGCAGGTGAAGTGTTTCGGAAATTTCGACCATCAATCGTTCTTTAACGGCACTCACTGACATCACACAGTAAACGGGCCTTTAGCATTTTACATGCATGGAAATGCAACCGCCACGGCCGGAATCAAACTGGTGACTTTCCGATCAGTAGCCGAGCACCGCAGCCACTACACCACCGCGGAAGACTAAAAATAATATGAAGCTACCTTGTTTGCGCGGGTACTTCATTTAAGCTATTTTGGTACTGGAAACTTCGATTTGGGCATGTCAATAAATAAATAACGGAAATATTATGACTGAATACGGATAAAATTAGGGGTATAATGGGTGTAACGGCTTTTTGGTAGGGAGCATGTATGCATTAAAAAAAGGTAAAAAAGGACCATACTCACATACGCGCAGTTGCCCTAAAAGTAAAGTCTTCCGGCATCCTTGTCAGCGTAGAAAATTACTGCACCGGTTGTGTTTCCAGTACAATACGTGTCATAGGTTTCTACATCTGCGGAAGAAAGTTACGCCATGAAATTTATGTTATCTTGAAATTATGCTGTATGTGACAAACTGAGCTAGCATTCTATAATCAGAAAATATATCGCATAACTTCGCAACATGCGACCTTGGTTATTTTTATTTGCTATCATATTGCTTCTGAAAGCCACATCTCTCTGTAATGCCGGAAGACCCTGATATTAAATTAATTATTAAATAATTAAATGAAGGAACCAAACTTAGGGAAAACAACTACTTGTTGTGTATTCTTCATCCCGTTGCCTGCACTGTTATGCCACAATGTTGATGTTCCTACTAACCCACCTAAGAACCTGTGTGCATTCTAGGCACTGTTTTTGAGAACACCTTCTGCGGATGGTTCCCGGTTATTCTTTGTGTCTACCGGAAAGCGCAGCTGGAACTAGACCTGAATAAATGTTGCAATATTTGTCGGCAACTGACCATGCTTGAAGTATTGATTAAAGCTTGCCTTATCCAAAGAGACCTTGTCAAACAATGTACGCGTATTCTTTTGCCTGGGGAAATATTTTTTTAGTTTTCTTGTGTGACAAATACATAGGGACCATCATTAGCAATTAATCGCTTCAATAGCCCATTTTAGCAATAACCGGTATTTAAAAAAATGCACCTTTAAAAGGCGCTAAAATATAGCTTGACGGCCGCGTAGTTCGCAACCAAACAGTGAAAGGGGTTAAGGCGACAGAGAACTACTTCCCCTGCATCTTCAGGCCCCACATATGTTACCCAAGAATTTATAGGCTTTACCATACGGAATGCTACAAAGGATAGTCATGGATGATGGGACGACTGCCGCCGTATCTCAATTGGTAAGAGCACCGAGTGGGTAAACCGAACGGTTCCAGGTTTGGTCCCTGCCAGCAGCGTGTTGTCTTTTCATCCACTTTGCTCTCTTCACACCTATATCACAATGACTACAATATAATCAGCCTCGTAATCTTGTCGAATAATAAACTCAATTCCAATCAAAGTTAAAAACAGTACAACTAACGTCCTTAATACCTTATTCAGCTTTATTATCTGCTGGTTTTCAATAAGTTCCTGTACAGGGCACATATGATTGCATGAGAGGTAAGCATCTCTTTTATTATTATTAAGCATCCATGTGTATCATCTAAAGCTGTTACTGCCTCTGTAACAAAGAGTCCGTAAATTTTCTCTGTCCGCGTTGACCATTTGCAGGAAGCCCTAGAAGAAGTGTTCTTATTCTGCGCAGGCACATTGTTGTTTCCTAGAACTATATGCGTAGCACGCACGCCTGTTTCACGTATAGACGTCGGACACTGGCGCTTCGCAAGGTGCGCAGTGCCACTTGTCGGAGGGAGAAGTAAGGAATGGAGTGGTGCTAAGTTCGACTGCCTTGCAAAGCTTGCTGGCGAAACAGGTGCAAATTGAGAACGCGAAACAACAATTTCCCTTCATATTGCATGTTGTTTGCGCATTCAGCACTGAAGGAGAGCTATGAATTTCTCTCCAATAGTCGGACGTGCCACCGTACCACCATGAAGTGCTTGTTGGATTATTCGCCAGGACGATGGTGAGAACAAACGCGAACGCGATAGCTTCGCGCACTGCGTAGAAACGCCGCGAATCAAAGCTACAGTTGCCCTGTGGACTGCCGCGGACGTGAACGACTGAATGACAACATTACGTTTGGCCCATTTTCATAGCTGTCGTATGAAGCAGTCAGGCGAGAGCGCTGGATACGAGACGTTGAACGTAATGGGTAAACAAATTATTCGTTTTCTCCAGAACCAGTCACGGAAGTGTGATAATATGGCTCTGCTTTTATTGTTTTGCGTATCTCTGACGGTGAACCGTGGTTACCTTGACTATGATGCTCAGCAGAGTCTCTGACTTTGTTGCGCACGGAGTAACACGCATTTACCAGCGTGAGGTAGACACAAAACACGCGCGGTAAACATGACGCACAACACCACCTCCCATAAATTGATCGTCACCGCACAGCCTATTGCGCATACACGTTTTGAAGGCCCACTGTTCCGGTTTTAACCAGCAAACGCTAACACGTGAATCACCCAGGTAAATCGCAACCTGATGTTTGTCACCAGCTACAGGTTTGTCTTGCCTTCGTCTGTACCACGCGAAAGCAGACATGCAAGTATGCTTATCCATTTCCTGCCCGAGCAAATATAATAGAAAAATTGCTAACTTGCTCAGAAATTATTATTGTTTGCACTATTGAAATTAAGTTTTCAAAGGTTAAACTGTAAGAATCGGAGTTTTTGACCCAGAAAACGGACCCGCACATATGTGCCGGCTGGGCTTTTATTCATGTGATTCACTGCAGCGAAGAACACACTCAGAACGGCTAAGACAAAGCGAAAATTGCGTGGTCAGTGCTACGAATGCAACATTGTAAAGTATTGTGTGTCACTAGTGAGGCACAGGTACTAGTTGCACTTCATACAACACGTCCTTGAACAAGAAGCTACACTTGACAGCCTGCAGTGATGTGCAGATGTCAAGCTGTATACGATCGCCCGTGGTACGTATCGCTGAGTCTAATCGCTTGGCTATGCCGAGCGCCTTTTACACTCCAGGAAGGTTGTGTAAGGATTGATCTTGCGACACATTTTTCTTTCCGCTTTCAATTCTTGGGCGCCTGGTGACGAGCAATGTTCCACAGAGATTGGATGCAGGCCACGATCAGGTCCATACCTAAAGCTGCTTGATCTTTTGCCGCGTTGCTTGCAACGTTGTTCTATGTGTAAAACTAGGGCGCAATGCCGTTTTGCCAGCGGTAACTTCAAAGATCGTTGCATTAAATTAGTGTGAGAAAGTTGGCAACGGAGTCTTGACAACAACAAGAACGTCGGCTGTCTCACCACTTCCAAGCAGGTGAGGCTTTGCAGCCGAATGTGTCTTCCTCCAAAAGACATCAATTTTACTGAAACTGGCAGGATAGGTTGAGTGGTCACCTGACCCACTTATTACGGAGGCGACTGCTCGAAAACTCGCCTTACATATACCAGTTTTTATCGCTAAGTTGGCTCGAACCACGAATATGAATCTCTGTCAATACGTCAATGTGGTCCCTACCCAAATCTGAGGTATGACATCAGGAGGCTCAATATCTCTTCTATGTCTTCATTCCCTGGTTTGAAAATCTTGGCACGTGAAAAAAAAAATCAGTGCCCACAGAAGCTTGTTCCCTAAGTTAGATAATTTTAGCAATTTTAACCCTCAATGTTATTTATTATCCTTAGAATTTCACTGGCGATACTGAAACTCTATATGATAGGCAATGTAAATTCTCATTCTTTGAAATGTGCATGTTGTCACAACACATTCACAAAATTAATATTTTCTGCGTAAATGATGTTCACGATTCACGCACATCACTTCACGTCGCTAACTTCAGATATAAGAAAACAACAGGAAACACTAACCAAAGAAGTTCCAATAAGATGCCAAGATAGCTATTCGCAATAGAAGAACAGAATGCGCGGGCGCAACCGCGCGCGGACGAGCCAACCTGCGCCGCTCTGCCATGCACTTCACGAGGACTAAAGCCCAGCCCGCACAAACGTACGGGTGTCTATTTCGCGCGTGAGTACACAGCGTGTGTGGTAAGAACGCGTAAATTTTTTAACGAAGCATGGTTTTCCAAGTCTTAATATTCCTTTCATATGCATACACTCCCGAAAAAGAAAATGTATTAACTAGAACGAGCGTTGATTTACACGTCTGAGGTAGCTGCTGTCGGCGCACGTGCCCAGACAGCATTTTTCGTGGAAGATTACTCGCCCTCTGGTGTCGAAATGATTGAACTACTGAAACAGATATATTCCCGTAAACATTGACTTCAGCGGCACAGAGCTATGAAACCGAAACTGAAACAGGTGCCGTTCAGAGAGCGTCTTTATTGTCCCACACGTTTGTGCGGGTCAGGCCGTAAAGGGTTATTGAACAAAGTGCACATTCATTTCCGGACGGCTTTCTTAGCACTACTCAATTAGCAGTAGCACCGCAATGAGGGCGCTTTTGTGGGTGTCTTGTTTTTATTTATTTTATTTTTTTCAGCGCCTCCTCTGCAAATTCTGGCATTGATGTTTAGGCATTCGGAGCATTCTTACATCATCTTTTACAAGGCAAATATTAAAAGCTTACAACAGCTGTACCAGGCACTTTCGTTGCCTGAAGTGTGTGAGAAAGTTTTGATACAGGACATAGAAACCATCGTAAGTAGCGCTAGACAGGTTACCAGGAAGGAACAGACGAGCACAGGCGCACCTTTCGAGTTTGAAATGAAAGCTGGCACTCGAAAGTAAACGTACAGGCATCAGCACAGTTATCTCGGGCGCTTCACCGCGTGGCCTCGACCGGCTTCCAATGATGCCAGTGCCGTCAAGCGTTGTACACGGTATGTTAACAGCAGCAAAACGAGAGATGGAGCACCAGTGGATTTCACTGGTAAATTTCTCTTTATCTTCATCATGATTGGCGAGTCGAATACACACACTTGGTAGGTCCATTCTCGCCATGTTTGGCTCGTGGCTGCGTGTTTACGGGCAACCATGAAATTTCTTGCGCAAAGTTTATCTCAGCAGTAAACCATTGATCGCGACTGCTGACGTACTTTTCGGGGTTAAGATCAAAGGTCGCGCTCGAAAGAAATAAACGCAGCTACGCTTCTTCCTTGCTCAAGACACGCGCAGATATTACTCTCCGACACCGCATCTCCAGTGCAGCGTGAACTCAACAGGAAGGCGATAACTACATGGTAAGAACAGCCCGCTTTACGCTGACTGAAAATTAATGAATCAGAGTATGAACTACACAACTAAGAAAGGGGAAAAAGACAACTACCCATGTGAAGCGCGAAGCCACAAGGGAATCCGCACGGATTTCTCAGAAAGAAAAGCTTCTTAGTTGCCGAAAAATTCTTACTGGTGCGGGGTTCGAACACGGGACCAACGCCTTTCCTGGTTGGTCGCTCTACCAATTCAGCCACCCAGGAAGCTAGCAATTGGCAGCGCGCGGGTGAATTCATCGACAACTCGAAGCACATGGACACAAGTAATACAAATAAGTTCTGCTGAATCCCGCAAGGTGGCCTAAGTGTAAAGAAAAGGAAAATAGACAACCACCCGTTTCAAACGGTTGGTTGTCTATTTTCCCCTTCTTAACCCTCCGCCACCTTGCGCGATTCCGCAGAACTCATTTGAACTACAAAACTGTATTTCAGAGTCACTATTATGTAAATTTTATGAATACCATGAACCGCGTTTGCACTGCTTTTGCAATGTATCATTTCTTTGAAGCCCTAGCTGCGATTTTTTAACTGAAAAGGTGTGTGAGCTGTCGCACGCAATGGTTCATTGCCGTGATAAGCATACTGCAACGCATTTCATAGGGGCATGAGAAATCAGCCACGAGCGAAACGTGGTGGAAACGGACCTGCGGAGTGAGTTCACTCGATCCGCCGGTCAGGTAGAAGAGAAACAGAAATTTTCCAGTCAAGTAGTCCGGTGCTCGATCTATCGTTAGCTGCTGCAAAAATACCCTGTAGATCGCATGACGGCGCTGGCATCATTCGAAACCGGTCGAAGCCACGCAGCAAAGCGTTCGAGTTAACCGTGCTGATGGCTGTGCAGACGTAAAGTGGTTCCTTCTTCACAATCAGGTGCGTTACACGATCAGCCTAGCATTAAAATGTGGTCGGCAGCGCTCTTTCCTCTGCTTGGTTTTCCTTCCTACATTTGGTGCGCTGTACCTACTATATTCCACTCGTAACTTGATCACAGGGGGACATAGGCCAGCATAGATTAATGCGAATAAAAAATTTCTTCTAGATTCAGGACGACCGATAAAAGCAACCGGTAAATAGTTGCGTATCCAATAATACGTGTCAAATATACCTACTATAGTCGCGCTTCAAAAATAGGCTTTTGTAACGGGAGGGGCATTTTATTAACTATTTGAGCGTATGGATCGAACCCGAAATTTAGGCGCGTGTCTGCAACCCATGGGATGAATCCGCGATATTTCTGCATTCTGACAGAATAATCAGCATCGCGCTATCTATAGAATGCGTCTAAAGGAGTTAAAAATTATGATTTGTGTTGTGTTTTCCAACATCATCTGGACGTGTTGATGTAATGCAACATGACAAACCAAGACTGCACTGTCAATCAATTGAAGAACATAAAAAGTAACTTTTGTTCTACTAGAAATAAGGAGTTTTTTTAGGTGCGTATATAGTGCACATTTATTTAAAAATATGTGTAGGATGAGGGTGTAGCTGAGACATGTCAGCAAATTGCGTAGCAGTGAGCTGCCAGTGTCTTTAATACAGCTTTTTATGGCATTATTTAGAAACAGGGGGAGTAACTTTCACAGTAATGGTCATCTAACTATGTGGCACAATGTACACGTACTTTGAACACGCAGTAGAATAGGGGACACGGTTCACGCAAAATAAGGAACGTATGTTTTGTTGAAGTAACGTGGTCACCTCTAAGGCTATTACAAACATGCCAATAGATGTAAAATTCTTACGATATTTTGAAATCGGTACATGGTCATCATCGCTGTTTTGCGTGTATATAGAACGACTGAAAAAAATGCAATTTCGATCACTTTTCACGAAGGTCACGAAGGAATCGCACTAATAACGTACACTGTATTACAATATTTGGCAACGATAGCCATTATTATAATGGCATTTTGATTTTTGTTAGGGAGTGAACAAAGAAATCAGCTGCAGTTCCCCTAGGAACAATCATCGTTCTAAATTTATTTAAAGCGGCATTATGTAATGTGACAAGCAAGTGTGTATATTTTCTCAAAACGTGCCACTATGTAGTTCGCAGAAGTAAAATAAATTGCCACCCACTTGATGTCAATGTGCACCCTGTTAAGAAATGTCACTCCTAAAAACAGAGCGTTCCACTCTTCTTTTTACACCTCTTACTGCCAAGAGAAGCTCAACTTAGCCAGGATGCAATTAGGCTGAAGAACGCCCACATATAGTTAAGCTAGCCATTGACAAGTCTTCCGTGGAGAGAAACATATTCCTCAGAATTTCTCACTAAACGTCAACGCATATTGTCATGTGATAGTGCCGTTGACGAAGACAACAGTCGTCATGTTGAAGATGAAACTCTCTATTTGGGCGAACTTGTGCCCGAGAAATGACAACTCAAACTACAACAACACGCTGATAGCGGTGAACAGAGCGTCTGCCGTCGCTAATCTCATCTGTGGTAATTTTCGTCAGCATTTATTTATGCGGCGCCGAACATTCCAGAAGGACCCGTTGGTGGGCTAGTTGGTACATGTCTTGATGTACACTGAGTATGTGCAGCGCAAAGAAACGAAGACAACAGAAGACACATGACACAGGACACATGAAATCAGCGCCAGTCTATGTCGTTCATGTGTCTTCTGTTGTCTTCGTTTCTTTACGCTGCACATACTCAGTATATATCAAGAACATTCCAGGCTTATCGCTGGTGGCTGCGTTAGTTCCAGAATAGCCTCAGCTGTTCATGTTTGCGCGCGCAAGCCTAACAGATTATGCTAGAAAATTTTGAAGCGTTTCCAAACATTCTGGCGCGGTTCGCGTAAAGCAATAGTGACACGTGAAAGGAGGTGGTAACACAAAATATAGCAAGAAAGGAACGAGTGTGGCATTATCCTGAAATGTGTGGTCATCGGTGACACCAGCCTCGACTCCCTGCAGGGGCGTCTGCTTTGACAGACGTTTGGTGTTTAGCGACACAACGAACCCCAGCTAATGAGGGGTTGGGGTTCAAATCCACCCTCCTCCCCACCCCACGTTTGGCCATGAGGGGCTATCTCCGGCGTCAAGGGGATGAGTTGAGGCGACACAAGCTTATTGAACATTTAAGGCCCCCTGACGGAAGTAACACATCCCATTGGCGCGACGTCGACGCCAGCCCAAGGCTGACTGTGGCACCGGCCGTCGCCTTTTCCTGACGCTCTAAGCACATTTTTGTCTTTATCTCTTAATGTTTTGTGTCCTCCTCTTCTCGCTTACATATACTTCTAACTTACTTGGCTGCAAGAGGTGAGATATAACCAACCTGGGTTATTCGTATTGAGCTATGGTGGTTATATATATCTTGCATCTGTGTTTCTGTCATGTCTCACACCGTCCCCTTGAGAGCCTCCGTGGTGGCCGGCTGGCATGGCCTCAAAATTTAATCTTACGTTCATGGACTCAAGTGCTTCCTCTAAACTCCCCTATCGTCATCTCGCAAAATGGTGGAGCACCCAAGAAACCTACAGCTTCCTTGCTGAGCGAAAGAAAATTACCACGTCTTCATGTAGTCCATGCCATAAATCTAGCCACCTACGTCTGGATGCTCTCCTTATCGTCTCCTTAACTTGGGGTAGACCAAAATTAGTATGGGAGGGTAATAGCGTTGACGAATATGTCTGGCTGGTCATAACATAAATAACGTGAAAATCCGGCCACCTACATTGTCAAACACTTTCGTCCAGACGCGTGTGGCACATACGCTTACAACGAGCCGCGGTATGCGGGTATGCGCCACAGCTGTTTGATAGTATATATCTACCCAGAAAGGCGAGAATAGACGTTGGTAATTTCAATGCGAGAGCTTTAAAAAACTGACATCGGGAGCATTCACCCGACGAATGCAAATAATAATTATCAACCATTCTGCGTGGCCATGAAATATTCTACCACAGAGCCATGCCATGTTTTGGAACTGCTTTGGAAAAGGCCCTATGCAGCCGTAATGTTTGTGAAACGTGAATGGTGGTTGCAGTGCTGGCTATATAATTCAATAAACATGGAATATGTACTCATATGCGACGCGCATCATGTCGGGTTAACGTCAGTTGTAGTTAAGCGTACATGTCAGTTGGCCGACGTTGCACTATCCAGGGCTACCATCCTCGGAAGCACAAGTGCTACATATCAGCTTACCGCTTCTGGCTTCTGGTGTTGGCAATACCCATATTGCTGTTGGCATCGTTACGCAACTGTAAACATGTGGTTAAATAAAACATATGGGACTTTTCAACATATGACTGTGCGTTCAACATTTGTAAATATCTTTAGCGTCATTTTGTAACGTTTCGCTCACTAAAAATATTACAGCACAGTCACCTTCCCTCCAGATTCTTCGCATAACGTCGATTCCCATGGTACATGGTATCTGCATTATGTTTTCTTTCTAATCATCAGTACGAGTACACTGTGAGGGATAAGACACGTTCTTGCTGTTGTGGCTTCCGTTGAGACAACAAACAAATCAGCCATTGATTTAATGGACTATTAGGTGGAAGGTCTTCCTAAGGCCCGAACGACAATAGAATGGCTAGGACTCTCCGTTTGTTCTAACAAGGTGTCTTGCTGATACAAAAGGACCTTGCTAAAAAGACACGAAAATGATGACTGTTGACTTCCTGCTTGATCTGCGTGACAGCGCACAGTACGCAAAGCTTTCAAACTTTGTGGCATGCGGTGGCGTTGCATCCACTGTGATTCCTCACCGATCAATGAACACAGTCCGATGAGTAAAGACAATTGAAATAAACACCAACCACTCATAAAAGCAACATAAAGGCAACATGTTTCGTGTCATGCACGGGAGTGTTGTTCACAATCAAAAGTGAATTCATTTTTTATTGTGAGCAAGGCCCCTGCGGGAGCAGAAAACTTTTTCTTTTTATGTTGCTTTTATTTGTGGTCAGTGTTTACTTTAACTGCCGTCTTGTGTTTTCCCAACCAGGTGGGTTGCCATCTTACTCTCGACATCACAGTCCGAGGATTGATATCTCATCATCATTTTGCAAGCTCAAGAACCATAAGTGAAAAGCTTCAAGGTTGCAATGAGGAGAACGTTATACACCTACACCAAATCACTATCAAATGAAAAACACACAAAACCCGACTAAATTTCAGATACTTAGTTTTGCATCAGCTCTCTACAAACAGGGCACTCGACAGCAAAATCGGGCTGTACAGCCCAAATCAACGTATGAGTTTCCAGAGCCAGAGATTCGCCGATAACTCCCGGAGCTGTCAGGGAGGACCCGCCTTTGTTACATGTGAAAACCATTCATAAGCCCTTGACACTTGTGACAGCTCACTCTAATGCCTGAACTGCGTTGGTCAACATGCAACAAACTGTACCGACATGCAAATATATCAAAGGCTCTCACAAGACGTGGGTTGTGATGTGTGATGTCTGCTCTAAGTGTAGATGCTGATGCCATAGATTGTATGAGAGTTCGGAATGATCCCACATCTAAATTGCAGGGTAAGCTGATTTTATTGTAGGAAAAAGTTATATATATATATATATATATATATATATATATATATATCTTAGTGCTGAGTGTCATGCTTTTCTTTTATATATATATATATATATATATATGTATGAACTTTACATGAATTCAAAATCACATCATTTACAAGTCGCATAATCATGCCATTGCTATCTTTATTACGCCTCCTTAGTGCACTGAATCTTTCGCCCCTCTACAGCTCCTTTACATTTACAAATTTTAATTGTTATCTGCATTCGAGGTACGTTAAAATACCTTTTGGTGCTCCTCGGCCGTAAACCGACCCTTCAGCACAAACCAACGTACAAAATCGTCACCGCCTTCACTGATCCCGCCGGTCCGAACGCTGAATACAGCTATACTCAACGAAGAACCATGTTTTACTCTCAGACAGTTCGCTATATTTTTCAGCGCCACAGCATTATGCATTGCAAAATGTATTGGTTAACTATCGGCAGTTGAAAACTCTTTAATATTTAATAAAAATAGCACTTCCTGTTCAACCGGATCAGATGTTTTGAGCTGCCACTCAGTATTGCCACGCGTGTTTATTATTTTCTTTGATGTGTCTGGATTTCACCTGCAATGACTAGTGAGTAATAGCTGAGCGGCTCAGCGGGCCAGTGGACCCATCGGAGGAGCAGACGGGGCAGCGGAGCGCAAGACAAAAAGAAGAAGAAAATTACACCATCTCCCGCTAAAGGGAACCATGTGTAGATGCGAAGCAGCGGGCGCTAACGCTTACACTGGCGGCGGCGTTGACGCTGGCGCTCATCGCGGCGTTTCGCAGGAGAGAAACCTGAGGAGGAGCAAAGCACGCAGTGATGGACCGGTGTTTCTTACTGGAACATGCCAAGCGCTGCTAATGGGCAATGAGAGACAGAAGACTCCGATTGGGCACAGAGACCCGCAGTCCGCTTTTAGTTAACGCGCACGCTGCGAATTTTTATTGTTCAACAACGCACAAGAGAAATCTCGCACCAGCACTACCTTGCAGGTCAAGATCCAGTGCCTATATATACGGGGTGGCCAGTGAACGGTTGTGCAGCGCGAGCAGTCGGTTTTCTCAATCAAGAAACTCGCTAGCAGACGCTGCACGCGTCGGCGTTGCGAGGTGAGAGGGGGGAGCGTTGGAGAGGAGAGAGAGGGTGAGGGGACGCGCATGCGCAATGGGGGTGGAAATTCCGCTGGAGGGATGCCTAGAGGAGAGAGAGGAGGGAGCGTAGGAGAGGAGGCGTGTGGAGAGGGTTTGCGCATGCGCAGTAAGGGTGGTCAGGCCGCGTACCACCACCGGATTGAACTCCGCCATAAGCTGCTTTGCATCTGATAGCTGAGCGATGTCCCGCTTGTTTTAGCAGAGCGCATTGCTGCGCCACCTGATCAACAAGGTTGAAGCTACTGTCGATCGAGCAAATGCTTTGCTTGGAAAACGCTCGCACGCTGGTCCGCTGCGCACGCTTCGCTGAGGGGACGAAAGAGCGGGCGAGCGGCTCGCTCCGTAAAAACGCTGGCTGTCTCAGAGTGCCGCGCATGTGCAATTGGTGTCTCCACTCGTTCGCTGGGCGCGCTGGCCCGCTCAGCCGCTTAGCTATTACTCTCTACTGTCAGCAATGCTCGGCTACAAACGCACTGGAAGGTTACGGAAGCCCCGTGATTGCTTCAAGTCATTGTGTTAAGATTACACGCGGGACGTGATTAGTGAAGATTTTTTGGGAGATTAGGCAAGCGCCAGCAATAAGGCTCCAACGTTCGATGCCGCTTGTATAAATGCTGACGCACCTCACTGCAGACCAAATTATCGACGGTGAACGCTTTGTTCGCGGCTATCCGCAAAAGGCTGTATTCTTGCTTGCAGTTTTACTTTCTGTTTCCAGGGCGCAAGTTCCCCAAAATAAAAAGTTTCGTCTTGCACCCATCGGATGCTGGCTTTCTTAACATCACGATCCCCTTACATCTTGTGGAGGTGCTACTTCGTTCATGATCCGGACGCCCCCTGAAATGCTGACTCGAGCCCCAGCTGTAAAAGAGACGACGCCAAAGAAAACCAGTATCGTCGAATAGCCGCAGGATAAAGGGACTACAGTCAGAGTACGGGCTTCTCCCGGCAGCAGAAGACGTCGACCTCGATCGCAGTGACGATGAAATCCCCGGTGCCGCCTGCTCCAATTTTCTTTGGACAAACAAAAGGAGCCGCCTACTTCCCACGGTTCATCACCCGAAAACCCGTTACCTGGATTGAGACATATGACCCACCATGTGTCGCCGCCTTTAACTGGAACCACGAGGACAAGCTGCGTCGTGACTATGTCTACCAGGAAGACGCGGCGAGAACCTGGTTCGATTATCAGGAGTCCTTCCTGCACTCTTTGGATCTCTTCCGCAGCGCATTCGTGGACACGTTCACGAGCGTCGTCCGCAAGGAAAGGGCCGCTTTTTGGGCTGGAGATATGGTTGCAGCTACTGAACGAAAACGTCAACGCCTTCAAGAAAGAGATGATTCGACTTTCCGCCAGGGTGGCGCTGCTGTGCCTGACGACAAAAAAGAACTCCCTACTGATGCGGGGTTCGAAACAAGAACTGTTTGCAGGACTTGTCGGCAACCCACCCAAGACGGACAACGAATTCGTCACAGAGGCCACAACTATTAAGAGGATGCGTTTCAGATGCGGACAAGACAGTGCAACCACCGGTCACCGATGACCAACTTGGCCGAAACTTTACGCTCTTACATATAGGCACGGTTGTAACAATCATCTGTATTTTTTATGTTCCAGTAGTATCATGGCATCAGGTGCCCCACGGCCACGTACAGTGTATTTCGAACAGAGCGCAGAAGACCAAACAGTTAAGAAAGACTACCAGTGACTGTGTCCTGCTGTTCAAAATGCCCGTCAGCAGAACGAATACATTGTGATGGCAAGAGCAGTTTACATTGTATGGTGACAATCTGCACAGCTGCAGTTTAGTTTCTGAGCACTGCATCATTCAGCCGCTCCTTTACACCTTAGCATTTAATATGAATTATATTCTGCATTTAATGTACCAAATCATGACATTAACGTAAAGCACACTGTAGTGGTAGTGTGCAAATTGATGTGAGCAACCTGAAATTTTTAACATGCACGTAAATCAAAGTGCCTGCGTGTCACTGCATTTCACTGTCATGGGAAACACCAGCCATGGTCGACAACCAAAATCGTCCTTTCATGTTTGGTAGTGGAAAAATGAAAGCCATTGAAGTGGGTAATTTTTCACTTGGTCGACATATTCCTTCAGGATACATTAGTATATCAAGAATTATTTCATGTGTGTACATGCTATGGAAAGTCCTTCTCCATGGAATATTTAGGTGGACGAGAATGGTCACTATTCTTAGTATATCCAACACCAGGCTTTAGCACCTGTGTAATGTTATGCCGTTGCCTCTCAGTCCTCTGGAACTGTTTGTACTGTGTACATTTTAACTTTTTTTATACTCCGTTTGCTGCCATAGGTTTCTCCATAATGTAAATGTATACTCTGGAAACAGTTTATCATCTATGCAGCTTTGCTCATATTACTGCTGAAAGTACTCATTGCATTTTGTAACTATAGCAGGCATTTACTTCTCGATTTTGTTGCATCTGTACCGTGGTTTGGTCATAAGAGGGCTGCTGGTGTGCTCTAGTCTTGAAGCTGGTGACTTCCAACAAATTTGAAGGTGGAAGTAACGATGTGCTTATTACTATTACTACTATATTCAGATAAGGTGTCAAAGCTCCGTGTTATGTATTTAACATTCTGTAAACTGTGCAAGGTAAATGTCTTCAAGATTTCTTATTGCGGTCCTTGTTTATGCAGCTGAAACACAATTACTTTGTAGTGGCACATTATAGACTGTGATTCTGTAAACTTGTGCTGAGAACATTACATCTGAGGCCAGCCGCAAGTTATACATGCAGGGCTCTGAAGCATCACGTCACATACGTAACATACAGTCCTTATCCAGCAGTGCACTGACATTTTTCTAAGCGGAATAAAAGACTACTCTATGGGAACTCTGCAGATGAGCAAACTTTATGAGCAAACTTTGAAAACGTTCTGAGGAGCGTTCTGAGGAAAAGCAAAGGGTCTTAATATGTCAACAGCAGCATTATTTGCATGCACCGAGGAGCTTAGTAGCAGCGAATTGTTTTATTTATGTATTGTCCAGAATTTGTCTGAGCTGAGCCAGTTTTTCAGTCCATGTCACCTAACATTGCTTGTTATTGTGTGGAGAATGAGCCGAAGTATGTAAATAAACTTTGTGTCATCTTGCAGACACGCCCCATATTGTGATGCACTGTCCTCTTCTAGCATGACATTGTGATGGGCTCTCTTATATTTCGCGTGGGTTGTCACCCATGAAGATGTATAAAAATTGCATGTGAGTGGGAAGCAACAGACACTATGCATGAAGCTGTTCCATGATGGTTCGAAAAATGCTGAGTTGGCACATAACAGTAGGAGGAGGAGGAGGAGGAGAGAGGGATTTCTCACGTAAGTTACTATCTTTAAACATCATGTATTCAAAACTGAGTGTATCAGCATTGTTGTTTTATAGTAGTTCACTCTATTAACTACACCTAAATTTATGTGCGTATGTGTGTGTGTGTGTGTGTGTGTGTGTGTGTGTGTGTGTGTGTGTTTGTGTGTGTGTGTGTGTGTGTGTGTGTGTGACTGAATGAATGCTTTCCTGTAGTGTAACTTTGCTAAGAACTTTGCTGACTTTCTTTCTGTCCCATTTTTATTTCTCAAGTATTTTCCTACTGCGCAAGAATGAATGCAACCTTACACGAAATGTGTGCATTCACAGAAAGTGTTTCATTTTACAACGAACAGTCGTGAGCAAAAAGTATGGAACAAGCCAGCAAAAATAAATTTATAGCACAGCTCCTCTGCATAACAATACTTCTACACATTGTGTTTGTCCAATATGTGTATTTCAAGTATTCATTTTCAACCAGCATAACCGAGCATTTTCCTGTGGCTGTACATATACTTGTATATATGTGCGTGGTATTTTTGCATATTGTCATACATGTTGCCAATTGCTGTTAAGGGCACAAACCTATTCGAGCAGAATACGCGGAGTTTTGTCTGTACACATCTAATCTGTACTGTAACTGCTGTTGATAAAAATAAACTTGGGTATAACATTCCTGCGTATTCACCAAGGGCAGAGTAGCCGCATATGACTCAAATGTATTTGCCGGAATCTTTTCCCAGACTGTTTCGCTTGGGACAATCGGGGAGCCTCAGCTCAGAACTCGATAGCCTGCTAGAGTTATTTATAAGCATTGACAGAGGCATTACACTGAGGTGCGCAACACGCCAGTGACCGAGAGCGAAGACACAAACGCAGCATTGTATGTATTTTTTCTCTGCCCCTGCCGTTTTGCGCTGCTGCGTGTAATGAATCCCACCCAACTAGCACGAAAACGTGTGCCGACAAAGGCCGTCATCTTGGTCGCAAGCAGCTAGGTCACCACGTGTCTCTAGATTTTCTTGAAAACATCGTGATGTCTTGGGTGGTGCTCGAATAGCCAGAGACGTCAAAAGTATTAGAAGAAAAAAAAAACTCGTATTTCTGAAATCTATGAGGGAGCACGTCACAGCGCGTTTTGGTCTAAAGGGGAGTCAAAGAAGAGATCGGAAAGGGCACCTTCTCAAGATAAGAGTGCCCGCAACACATAACTAGAGGCCGTGCAACCTGCTGTTTCATAAAAAAAAATAAAATGGTGGGTTCTTGGCTACACTGCGAATCGAACTCAGTGCTTCCCGCATTGTAGTCGGTCGCTGTAACTATTAGACTACCGCGGCAACGCTTGAGATGAGAGTTGGCCACTGTAGCACTTACGTCATTGTTAATGTATCTCCTTTCCCTTGAAATACACCTATCGCAAAACGTCCGGCAAAACTCGATAAAAAAAGAAAAAAAAGCTCGGAAATTCTTATTGAATTCGCGAAATCCATCGAATGTAAACACATGACTGTGTATTTCACATCGACGTGGGATATTCACTAATCAACTATCGCTAAGTAACAGTCACTAATGTCACTTTCATTCAATCAATATTCAGTTTGTTTCGATTATCGTCGTTTAAATAAACTTTCACTAATCAGCTCACAACTTAATTTCCGTCTATTATCATATATAAGCATGGTCATATTTTCGTTCGCTTTTGTGCATCTTTCGCTCCCATACACGTTAGTAAGTAACGCGAACAACTCTTCTTTTATGTTCTCCAAGCAACCGGTGCCGTTCCGTGGAAGCTTGCCCTGACGTCTGCTGCGCCAGCGGATCCTCTTCGTAACGTTCTTCTCTATCAATTCGTTTTCAGTCTTTCGAAAAGACGATGTGAGAGACAAGCAAACGCGGTCTTTTTTTTCTCTCTCTTTTAACACGAAAGGGTTTTATGCCGGGGTCCACCACGGCTCCTCTGACGTATTTCCGTCACGGATATGACGTTGTAAAATATAAACTAACATAATGAGATCAAAGAAAAATTAGAAGAAAAAGTTCCGTCGCCGGGCGTCGAACCTACGACCTCTCGCTCCGCAGCGCGCGGCGCGAAACCACTCGGCTACGGGAGCGTAAGTTGCTCTACATGCTAACGGCAAGCTATTTATACAAAGCATATACCGTTGGCGGTCCTCGGAGCTCCTCGACTTCAGGGCGTTTTCGTCATCACTAGCTAGATGGCGCGAAGGTGTCACGGAGCGCGCGCTCTAAAGGTCGT
Organism: Rhipicephalus appendiculatus; assembly: GCA_030522465.1. Classification (NCBI taxonomy): domain Eukaryota; kingdom Metazoa; phylum Arthropoda; class Arachnida; order Ixodida; family Ixodidae; genus Rhipicephalus; species Rhipicephalus appendiculatus. The sequence continues at coordinate 7,126 of JALIZH010015885.1, read as the reverse complement.
CGCGCCTCTCGCTGGGATGAGCGTGCGCCTCCACGGGGCGTGGTCGCTGGTGCGCGCGCGCTTATCTCCTGATCGGGGCATTCGGGTGCTTCGCACGCCTTGTGCTTCCACCGCAAGTTTGCTTTGAAGTTACAGTGGTTAAAGAGTGCATGAAGGTCGCTTCGTTCGCCGCAGCAGCCGCGTTTACGAATGGAGCGCACCGCTTACACACGAAGTAATAATTGTGGCAGTTGTTCGAGCTCGTCCTGTGTATGCTTGTGCGTTCGTTTCGTGCGTCTTTGTGTTAGAGCAGTGCGCTTTAAATGTCGAGCTGTGACAGTTAGTCCGTGCTCGTCTTGTGTATGCTCATTTCGTGCGTCCTTTCTGCTTGAGGTGCGCGCTGCATGTTTCGAGCTGCTTGCCGTTCTTCACGTGGCATTACAATTTGTTGCTGCAGCATTCATTCCTTCTCCGTTGTGGCGAAACAATGCGCAATAAACGCTCAACTACTTATATGAATACACGTTTCACTTTCGTGTTATACCGATTCCTTTGACAGAGGGATCAGCCATGTTTTTTTTTTTTTCTAAACGCGCAGCACGCGCGCCTCGATTCACGAGGCACGTGTGATCATGTCACTTTAAGCCGAGACACGTTAACGCTGCTTGTTTTATTTGCTCAAGCAAGCGCTGCAAAGACGAAGTGACCTGCTTCGTTGTTGTTTTCTGAAAAGTATAAGGAGGTAGAAACCACCCGAAGAAACTTTCTGGTTTTATGTGTTCACATATCTAAGCGTATGACTGTTCTCGCATTTCGGCCCTATCAAAATGCTGCGGTGGATTGAGCCTGCGACAATATACGCTCATGATTCCTTTCTCTTACTACTGCTTTATATTGCTGAAAAGTTTCTACGTAGGCTAGAAAGCCGCTTCTATGTCTTGTACTAAGATATTTGCAAGAAATACAACCTTTTACGCCTAGCTAAAAAACACTCTAAAGGTCACCACCTTACCGTGCTTGAACATGCCTCATAAGTTGAGTGTCATCGCAGCTTCATGAATAAAACGAAACCAGTGGACGAAGGGGGGAGACGTTCGGGTCACATCTTCAAACCTTCAATGTATCAGTTTAAGTGCGGTCTCATAGGTGTGGTGTGTCACCTCCAGTTGGCGAGATAGCGCACTGATTCTTGCTTAACGCCACCCAGCAAGATTTTCGTTGTTGTTTTTTTTTTTTTTCATTTTAGCTACATACGGTCATTCAGGAAAAGCGAGTGCTTGGCTTTGTCCAGGCCTCGCGGACGCCTGCTGCAACGCGGCGGCGCTTAAGCGCTGTAGCAGACGCGCGCAAGTGGAAGCTGAAATACTGCGAAAAGACATTGGCTACCATCGTATACTGTCGATGCGAGATGATTTGCTTGCTGCCTTGCTATCATCGGCGCGCACTTCTTTCTTTCCTTGTGGTTTCATTGGCTTTCGTGCTGCCTCCTTTCTCTCAAAAGTCACGAGTAAGGTAAATTCGTACCATTGCTATCGTACTCCCTCGAGATACGAGAATTCTTGGCTAAGAAATTGCGTAGGCAAGAGAAAGCTTTGTGAATTCGGCCCCAGGTCTCTTTCTAAAAGAATCGCGTGCACATCGCCTCCTGCACTGAATAATATTCGCGTTGCCTCTCACTAGCGCAAAATTGAATAACATTGTTGTGCGATTCACGGCCGAGGAGAAGTCTAACCAAGGCTGTTAAATAATGTGCCCAAGTTAACTAGATCCAAGCTACTTACACAACTGTCAATGGCGTATTATCTGTGGTATTTTTATTATCTTCCTCCTTGTCAAACTGATTAATAGTTCTGTTAATATCAGTTAACTGATAAGTCTTCGCTCGATATTTCAAGTATGTCCGTACCCAACCTATATCCTTTAAATGCATCACATTTATCCTGTGCTCTTCCAAGTTAACAAAAACAGGCAAGTAGTATTCGCATATGAATATCGCGATATCACCTATACATTTAAACTGACACCTTTTACGTGACATCTTTTTCAAATTCATCAAATCAATAGTATCTTAACTCGATCTTAAGGTGTAAACATGTGCTACAATTTTCTCTAATCACATCTCGACCGTGCAAGTTTAAATCATACACATGCACAACGCATGCACAACGCAAGTATCTGCTAGCGAAGACGCCCTACTCACTCACAGAGAACCCTTTCGATAAAAGTCATGTTTTTAATTTTTTCCACCGAATTGTAGGCACTGTTAGGCCCTTGACTGCTTTGAGATTGTAGGGCTACTAGTCTGTTAAAAATGCGAACCTCATATAGCTTGGTTTCTTGGGTTTTCATGAATGTGAAACATTTCTCTTCACAAATTACACATCCGTTGTTTGGAAAACAGATATGGTGTTTTTGTATTATTTACTACTCTAATTACTTACGTTGTGAATAGATACGCAATACCGCTTTTAACGCGTCTGTCCTTTTGGGTCTTCACGAATGATCCAAGTGTCTCTGGACCATCCAGTCCGCGTCCAGTATCCTTGAACGTAATCAGAACACCCTTATGACTAAGCTGGAATACGAAAACATGAATATGACAAGGTTGGCTGTTTGGGCTTGCTGCTTAGACATCAAAATAGATGGTACCGCAACAACAGGTTCAGAGAACATGAGGTGAGGGACAAGCGCTCGACAGAAATTGAACTACCACAGTAATATATCACTGTGAGGTAAGCCATTGCACTTTTCTTCTTAAAGTGTTTTGCAAATAACAGACCGTCTTTTGTTAAATATATTCAGGCTACGTTTGTTGCAGCATTTTTCAAGTGAACGCGATATTTGTCACTTCAAATTTCAACAAAATCATCAGAAATAACAATCAAATTACCTGTTGTAGTTTTGTTTTTAGGGACTTCGAGTAAAGCGCTCTAGATATGAAAGGCGCCACATAAGTGAGCGCCTGCATCTAGCGACGTTAGTAGCCTCCTTTGCATGGTAGGTCATTTTCAACTTCACTTTCTGGACAATTTCGCTGTGCAGTTCCAAACTAATGCAGTGCGAGTTGAAACTTCCACGTTGGGATTCATCAAGTTTTTTGATGGAAACAGGTTTAATAATATGAATGTGATGCATGTGTACTACTTCTGTATTCTTATATGCCCCAGTTGGTGAGATAGGGAAACTTTTTTATAGTATTATAATGAATGGACATTGTTGTCATTTTTGTGGCTGTAATATCACAAGAAAATTAATGCAATTTTGATATTCTCAAGATTACTAGGGGCGAAAATGCTCTGTCTATTTATATCAAAATCCAGTGGTATTGGCTGTTTGTAAGCCGGTGCGACAAAAGAAAATCCGATGTGCTTAATTGCAGATCCAGCTATGAGTGCATACCACTTTAGCGGCCCGGGCTGCGTATGCTGCCGCATACTGTCATCGCTTGGCGTAACGCAGGAAAAACCATGTATAGCATAGCCATCTGTTGTATACAGTGAAACCTCGGTGACACGAATCTCACGGGACCACCAAATATTCGTATCATCCGAAATTTGTATCACCAGAAATAATGGAAGGTTAGCTTGTGATAAAAGAAAGTTGGCGTACATTTTTATTTATTGTTTTTCACGGCCGCAGCAACGTCAGGAAGAACTCTGAATGATTGTCAGTTAAGTTTTTAGATTTCGCCAATCATACCAGCGCTCGTAAATGCATGGCCTGTACGCGCGTGTTAAATAACGAACCAGATGCGTTTTGACCCACGAGAGTAGTAGCCCCTTCGAAATTTTAGTATGCTTTTTTGCCTGACAGCGGAGTACTGCGGCAAAAGTAACGGCAGAAGCGCTTTGACGCGATAGATCAAGGCCACACAATTTCAGAACTACGGTCCTAGGTTATGATTATGTTACCGCGGAGGTGTTGGGGATGTTTTTTGGCAGACCTACGGCCGTGCCCGCACAAGTGCGACATCAACAGTCACGCATGTTGACGCCGTGAGGCCTGACTTCTTCGCCAAGACCGTCCTCGCCTTCTATCGGTCCTCGTCCACCTTTCATAGGATGTCTGATGAACGACACAAGCACGTATAAACACAGTACAACGACAGCAGCCCGCGTCGGCGCGTTAGAAAAAAAAAAGCATGGCGCCAATGCCCTCTGTAATCTAAACGCGATGGCACACGGTGGCACATTAGAGCCTCAAAGATTCGCGCAAACAATCTCGGACACCGTGACGCGTCTCTGAAGGTTTATTGTGACCGTAAAATAAAGTATTTTTCTTACGCCGTGATTCTGACCATTTCGCGGTGCGGTGGCATGTTCGTGCTTGCGTTCCCGCTCTCGCACGTGATTGGCGCGTCTTCTGCGACAGCGTGGACAGGACCTCTTCGAACCTGGGCGGTAGAGTACGTGCGCATGAAACGTCGCGGGGTGAAAATCGGTTCGCAACAACCGTACTCCATTACCTTAAAGGCGAATAAAGTTGTCACTCACTCACTCCATTAGCTTAAAGGCCAATCCAATGCTCCTTGCCTGGGAGCAAAGAAAAATTCGTATCACCCCGAAATTCGTATGAGTTGTGATTGTATCACCAAGGTTTCAGTATATTCAGCGCTTGCTCGTGCTAAGGAGAAGTCGCCTTCCTCTTCTTCTTCGAGCGCTTTGATGATGATAATAAGTCCGTATCCCTTTAGGGTCCCGCGCTGACGTATACTTCGTCGCTGCACGTAATGTTAGCAAAACCACATATAAAATAGATAAAAAAGAGAAACCAAGCTAGAAATATATAGAGACAGAAAAAAAAGGCAAAAGAGAAGGGAGAATAGAAATAAATAGAACTCAAAAGAGAACAAAAGACAGAAATACTGGAAAAGGCAAAAATAAAGATCGAGAAAACCTAACAGGAACCAAGAAGGCTGCCCAGCTCCGCACTTCCTTCAGGCTTGTTGCTACCAGTGCGAAGCTGTCTGTTTATTTTTGTTTTTTTTTTTACAGCAGTCTAGGGACGCGCTTGATGGTCCCGTGTAAATACGGGTTTTCCTCTTCGATATTAGGCACCCTGCCGAAGGCAATATGAGATCTATTTGTTGGCACCCCTCTTTTAAAACGCACAGTGTGCCTATTGAGTGAGACTTACACACTGAAAAATGAGGCCATCATCAATGAATGGTGGTATTATCAAGTGCCATCGAGTCGCTGGCGGCTCCTGAAGATGCAATGTGCATGACCGATGGAGAGACTAATACAATTTGTGTTCTTTAACTGATCTATTTCTTCTCCTGTCAACTCACTAATACCCCCTTGATTACCTTGTGCATGAGTGGGCTCGTTTTCTCTTACCTTCAGCATCACCAAAAATTTTCGCGTTTCTTAAGCCTAACTTCGAAGCAACAATCAAGATTGCTATTTTTATGATAGCAATATTTTTGTCTTTGATAGACCATAATATTCTGATAACTACAAACTAGCACCATATGCGACAGGCTTTTATTCCCTATTTTCACCTATTGCACAGTATATAGCACTGATGGGTTCAAGCTTATTTCAGCTAGCAAGCCAGCGTTCCATGTGACAGAGGTCGACCGTGTATTGCATTCACTTTATCATTGACTGGTGCATGTTAACGGTATGTTGGAATCCATCTTTACCTTCGGCGTTGCTTAACTGAGCGCTGCACTACATCTGAAAATGATGCACCCATCATAACACAACACGAGAAGCCAACTTTCCTTCCAGCGTGGGTCCACCGAGTATTGTATCGCACAAACTCGACTATTGATTTGGCTATGTTACGTTTACTTGAAAAGACTGTGTCATCTCCATCCGAGTGTATGCTAAGTATTGAACTTTTGGGTAAACTTCACTAAGACTCGAAAACAAAAGAAGGTGGTAAAAAGCACGAGAGCCGACTATTGGTAATGGAGCACGACGCGCATGTGCAACGCGCATGTGCAAACCAACGCGCATGTGGAACGCTCCAACCGCTTATCGTAAAACTGCATATATGCTCGGCTGCATTGCTGAATAAAGTGCTTTTGTTCCCTACTACTCGTCTCACTTGCATAGCGTCAAAAAAGGGCACATCAGTTAGCTTGTGCTGTGCAGTAAGTTATTTAGTGTGGTCACATTTAACTGAAGTATTACAGGACGAGCGTTCCTCATGCGTCAAGTCTGAGACAACGGCCGGATCATCCAGGATTGAAGACACAAAGATGAATTCCATATGCTATATGCGCTCAAACCTCTTGACACTACTGGCAAACAATAATTGTAAGATCTGGAAAAGTAAGTTCTAACTTTTTGTGATAGCAACGAAGCTGAAGCTACAGCGAGAGGATGTTCAAGCCGCTGCATTTTTGATGACCATCGGTGAAGAGGCAAGGTTTGTTTTCAGAAGCTTTATATTTGAGAACGAGTAGGAGAAGAATGATCTGAAAGTCTAAACTCAGTAGTTCGAAGAGCACCACAAACCAGTTAGAAACCTCACCTTGAAGAGTTTTGGTTTGGTTCCAGGACCCAGCGAAAAGGCAAGACATTTAACGATTGGCTCACAGGGCTCAGGATTCTGACAATGCAGTGGGAATTTCGAGAGCTTGAAGATAGACTTCTACGCTGTTGAATAATCCTTGAAATACGATACAAGAGAGAGAGAGAGAATGAATATAGGAAAGGTAGGGAGGTTAACTAGACTACGTCCAGTTTGCTACCCTACACGTGGGGAGAGGGGAATAAGGGGAGTAAAAGAGAAAGAGAGAGAGAAGTAGATGCACATTGCACACGACACACACAGTGCAGGGTTTCACAGGCGGTCGCTCAGCGATGTTGCCTTCAAGAATTGTAGAAGGGCTCGTGTGGCTTTCTGGGCTGATGTACTTGTAGACCATGCACCCAAGATCTTTTCCAAGAATTTGGGCAGAGACTTATCTCTGAAAATACCTCCTATGCCAATACCATAGCGATTTGTCGTGCTAAAGAACAGATCATAGAACAGGTCGCTGAAATCCGAGACAGCGCGTCTTTTTGAATCTGAAAGAAGCATTCACGGGGTAAAAGCAAAAACCGCCCCCTCGCCCTAAATGCGGCTTATATCAGAAAGCTGCAAGGTGTCCGGCAATGGGAAAATATTGCCTGAATTGTAATGGCGAAAA
>JALIZH010015884.1:0-126766 GCA_030522465.1 Rhipicephalus appendiculatus | reverse complement strand
CTAGCAATCAAGAGTGGCACATACTCTGTTACCATTCCACTTAGAAACCAGGTATGAGCCACAAATAAAATCACGCCATATCCACGAAGTGAATGATGATGAGTGGGCGAAGCTCGATCGTTTTCATCCATGGCAGAAAGAGAATGTGTGGTCTGGAACGCGCTTATACTTCATGGTCATCAGCGTCATCGTCACCGTTATCACGTGTAGTGGGTACATTCCACTATACTGGAACGCGCGTATACTTCATCGTTATCACGTGTAGTGGGTACATTCCACGCCGTGTAGTGGGTACATTCCACTATACTGCGTCATCGTCATCTTTATCACGTGGAGTGGGTACATTCCACTATACTGCGTCATCGTCATCTTTATCACGTGTAGTGGGTACATTCCACTATACCGGAACGCGTTATACTTCATCGTTAACACGTGCAGTGGGTACATTCCAACTGCGTCATCGTCATCTCTATCGCGTGTAGTGGGTACATTCCACTATATTGCGTCATCGTCATCGTTATCACGTGTAGTGGGTACATTCCCCTATACTGCGTCATCGTCATCTTTATCACGTGTAGTGGGTACAGTCCACTATACCGGAACGCGTTATACTTCATCGTTATCACGTGTAGTGGGTACATTCCACTATACTGCGTCATCGTCATCTTTATCACGTATAGTGGGCACATTCCACTATACTGCGTCATCGTCATCACGTGTAGTGGGTACATTCCACTATACTGCGTCATCGTCATCTTTATCACGTGGAGTGGGTAAATTCCACTATACGTGGCTATCTACCGACTACTACTACTACTACTACGACAACTACAGAGGAGGGACAGACCCACACCCTTAGGAGCTTGGCCCCTAAAATTACACCACAGTCACCTTCCCTCCGCATGCTTCGCATGACATCGATTCCCAGGGTACGTGGGATCTGCCCAATTTTTTGACAGCTTCATCTTTAGTGGACCGGAGGTGAGTAGTGGCGCTTGCCCAATTGCTGTGGCACATACCCGTTAGGAGCTGCGGACGTTCCGTAGAGATTTCCTATTAAGGGGAGATGCGAGTCGAAAAACGCTAGTTTTTTTTCAAAAATTACATGTTTTCGTTTTTATTTGCTTTCACAAGTTTAGTTTCTCTACTTTCACGACAAAAAAAACTGAAGATTGTAATTAAACTCGAAGTAGGTCAAAATCAATTTTCAAGAGCACAAGGTGGCTACTAAAAATCTAAGAAGTCCTGATTGTCTAGAGTGCCCTGGAAATTGCCACCTGGCTACATGCCATTGCATTTCACATGAGGGGTTCACTAAAGTCACATGCTCAAAATAACCATTATTGCCAAGCTCTCATGATGGAATAAGTCATCTTAAATGACAAATCTTTTCCCGCATAGATGAGCTATCACTTAAACCTTTAAAATGCGTTTTTCTCACGATACAATTATGGGCAACTTCATGGGTTTTTACATCATGTTTTTGGTACTTCTAATAGCCAGATCGGGATGAAATTTTGCCCACATATTTCTTAGCATGTGCAGAGTAAAAGTATCTACTTTAAAACTTGATATCACCTAATATAATTATTATGAACCTAAAATAAGCAATTAGTATGGTCTGAGCATTCTAAGGCTTCTCACATTACAATTTTACAATTTGTCTTGTCCATTAAAAAGTCTTATACGAACTTTCTTGATAGTTATTTGCATTCTACAGATAATGTGAAGCAATATTAGCCAATAATGGCTCAGAACGATAAACATTTACTGGCAAAAGAAGAGTCTACAAAAAGAACTGTATTTTACACATTGTCGCGGCACAAATCGAAAACTGTATAGAACTTACTATAAAACTAATTACATGTTTGAAATCAGCATAAAATCCTATATATACAGCAAAAATTTCACTGCCTTAGGCTACAGATTGACGCAACCTTTTTTTCCGAATCGCATCTCCCCTTTAACTTCAGGTTCGCTGTTTAAACTTCGAGCCATTACCTACGTAGCCGCCTACGTCTGGGCGCTCTCGTGGTCGACTACTTAACCCTTTGTGCGGCAGTGGGACACATACGTCCCACTTTTCGGTCTACAGAAAAAAATTTCTCCCACATCACCCGTTGCAATTAGCGCAACATTAAGTCACTCATATCTTACCTAAGTCATCGTAATCTCGAAAAAAATTCTTTTACTACGCTTTCGAAGGGCGGATGTAGTGTTACAATAGCGTTGAATTTCGGTCAATTTTTTATGATCGCTTCTGAATTTTTCTCTTTTTTGAGATACATAGAACCTACCAATCAAAATACCGGATAATATCCTCCTTTTCTGGTTATTGAGAGAGACTATCTTAGCTTCCAGTCATCACGAGTTTTTTGTAAATTTGCGAAATAACTTGACCAATAAATGCATCTTAACAATCTCCTTCAAAATTATCCCGCTCATCCCTCAGCGCAATTGCGGATATTAATACGCGGAAATATTTTTCTTGATATCATATACCTCTTGAGTTGTAGGCACATGTTCAAAGGATAACATCTGTACGCGACAATTTCGACAGCAAAAGCAAGGACAGCCAAATGGACAAAAAAAAGTGGTTGATGCATGTGGTGAAGTAAGCTTTACAGGAACATACCACAGTGCCTTGAAGCCTCAAGAGACGCAACTGCAGGCGGCGTTCTCCTGCTCAAATGAGGTCCGCACAACTTTTTTCTTCACAACTTTAGAAGTGATACTCTGTGCCACTTGCTTCGGCCGTTTCATCGCAAAATTCCCGTTGATGCATTCGCGAGATGGTGCCTTCATGAGGCAGTGGGACAGTGTTTTCCCGCTTTTTGAAAACACTCTCATGAGTCAGTGGGACATATATGTCCCACTTTTTTTTCAGTAAACTACTGGCTTGTTTTTGATGAAATTTGTTTCATACTATTTCTTTCTAGTTCATATCATTAAAGCACAGCCGGTTTTTATATTACCATGTCAAAAATATAGGACGACCGACAAAGGGTTAACTTGACACTGGCCGAAAATTGCACAGCAAGACATGAGTGTATGACCAACACGACTAAAAAGTAGTGATGCAGAACTATCGGAAAATTGACTATCGATAACATCGATAGTTTCTTTTGAACTATCGATAGCGTAAAGAAACTATCGATAGCACTACTATCCATACTATTATCGTTCATCGATAGTGCAATGAATACTACTGTCAGTAGTAGTAATGTCGGTAGTATTACGACCGACATTACTATCAATAGTATCAATAGGGCTTTGAATAACTCTGCTGTTAGCGGCCGGGGCGAAATTTTTTGGCGAAATAAGTTTTCCAGCAGTGAAAATGCGGCAATATGTCCATCAATAAATTCATATTCAATAGTATGCACTTGCACCTTACAATTAACAAACCTAAAAGCTGACATCGGCAGCGTTGACCCGACGAATGCAAAGAATAAATGTCAGGGTCCCAGCAGGAGTCGAACCCAAGCATTCTGCGTGACAATCAAGTATTCTAGCACAGAGCCACGGCAGGTCTCGGAACTGCTTTTCAAAAAGACCCTATTGTTCGTGAATCGTCAATCGTGGTTGCAGTGCTGTCTATCAAATTTTATAAACATTACATATGTACTCCTATGATGCAGCCGTCACGTCGGGTTAACGTCACCTGTAGTTAAGCGCCATCCACTGAAGTTGATTTTTGTAGCAGTGTCCAGGGCTACCATCCTCGCGAGCACAAGCGCTACATATGAGCTTACCGCTTCTGGTGTTGCTAATACCCATGTTGCTGTTGGCATCGTTACGCAACTGTAAACAATTGGTTATATAAAAGGTGCGACTGTTCAACATGTCTGTGCGTACAACATTTGTAGATATCTTTGGCGTCAATTCGTATTATTTCGCTCAATAAAAAAATTACAACATAGTCACCTTCCCTCCACAGGCTTCGCATAACATCGATTCCCAAGATACGTGGAATCTGCCGAATTTTTTTTCTTGACATCTCTACCGCCTTGAGCGGTAGTGTTCCCTCAGGACCTGAATAAAGTTCTGTGTCTGTCTGTCTGACATCTTTTATTGTCTATTGAATAGTGCAGCATTTCAATATGATACGCACATGTACGTGCGAAGGCGCAGATGCCCGTTTTACAGCGAAAGCTGTAATGAGATCACAACAAGGGCCGTTTTTGCGCCGTAGTTGTCCGCCGCCGCCGGTGTCCGTAACCACTATCGCGCGAAATAAAAAAAAGACTAAATAAATAAGAAACACCTATGACACAATGGGAATCGAACCCGGGCCCTCTGCGTGGCAGCCCAGCGCTCTACCACTGAGCAACGCCGGTGCTTGAGACTGCGTTGCAAACTGACCCTATGCAAGCTTCATGTCGGGTAAGGAATCGCGTTAACATGAGTTGTAAAGCGTTTTAGAGCAGTAAAGTAACATCCAGGCGTCACACAATGCTAATTGCGTGACGAGTGGGTCGTCCAATGTTCCAACGCATTACAAAAGCCTCAGGCATAATTATTCATCGTCGTCAGCCACAGCATCAACAAAGTGCACATAATGCGTTACAAGTGTGTAGCGGGCAGCGCGCTTTTCCGAAGAATGACGAATAATGGCACAGTGGACGCTTCCCCTATACACAAAGATTATGATGATTTATGGTGTAGTGGGTACCATGTAAGTGTGCTTGTAGTAGTTGCCCCAAGAGTGTTCAAAAAAGGCTCTACACTCTAAGGCAAAATTACCCGAAAGAGGAGTAACGGAGCCCAATAGGCGCGCGCGATGAACGGATAGACCGCTGAGGAGTAACTACAGAGGGATGCGTGCCGTGTGCAAACCAGTTAGTCTCCAAAGGCACCAAAGGGATGAACCGCGCGAGAGATACGCCACGTGTGCAAACCGTTGTCAAGGAAACTAACCGTCCTCCTCGCTCTTGGTCAGTCTTCTCACTTGTTTTCATGGAGGCGCGTTGGCGGTTGTGTCGCGCTCTCGGAGAGTTCGATGATTTAGGAACTACGCCGCGGTGCCTTGGATAAACACGTATGCCGCGTATGCGTGGATGAGCGTGCGGTGCTGCTTTTACGTTTCGCCGTAACCATGAAGTTTGGAGCTGGTCTCGACACGCCGAGACGCCGCGCTGTATTTCTCCGGCCACGGTGCGCTGGCGTAGCAACGGCACTGCGTCGACACCGGCTGGGAATGGCGGCCGAGAATTCGCAATGCCCATAGACTGTCGCGCCCCTAGCGGAATTTAGGAGCGTCCTCTCATGGATGATCAGTAGACGACACCATGGCAGCCCCTACGCAGTCGCGCACTTGTTCGGCTGTGTTAGCAGGAAAGAAACGCTACGAGTTTGCATGTTTCCTGCTTCAGTGAACAAACTGGGCCCTCCGTGACACGATAAATCTGACTCGTTCTTGCTAGACGCGAAGTTTTCGTGAAAATACGTGCCAACTCGCGCGTTCAACGATGGCCCACATCGTACAAATATCAGCTTCGCGAGGTTTTGTGTAGCCACGTAGGTTAGTTAAACGCTGTCGTCTGACCTTCTCAGTTGAAACACACCTTGTTTTACTTGCATATAGCATTCGTCTGTGCTCTTGTAGTGCATGAATTTATAACATTGTAGGCGGGAAGTTGCGCGAGCTAGCGATGTATAAGTGAGTAATCTCAAATTGGCCAGCGCTGCGCCCGCTTGTTTTTGTGCGTTTGTTGATAGATGGCAGCACTCTGCAAGCAATTTGTTTGTTGACCGGTGTGAGAGCAAGAAGTTTTGCTGGTTCTGCGTGCCCAGATAACGTTGTGACGAGGACTAATCGAAGTCGTTCGGCGGAGGAAATTCTTCAGATTGCTTTCAGCAATGATGTTAAGAGGAACCACCTTGACGACGAGGATTTTTCACTGGACGAAGAAGGCTGTGAAAGCGCGCGCGCGTGTGTGTGTGTGTGTGTGTGTGTGTGTGTGTGTGTGTGTGTGTGTGTGTGTGTGAAGGAGTGTGACAGCGACGATGAACGATCAGCTGCTAACTCATGAGGAGCGAGTTGCACCTTCACGTCCCCTCGCGCGCTAATGTTTTTTCACGTTCGTAAGTCACTTTGATTGTATTTAATGTATAGTATCCTTCAGCGAGATCAAAATAAAAACATAGTTTTTCCTGTACATTGCACGTAGCGCAATTATTGTGGATATTATCGAGCGCCGCATTCCGCCAAAACACTCGAGTTCGGAACAGGGAAGCGAAATGGTTAGAGCGATGAAACGTGCAGTCACGACCACAATCCACGCCTATCGGCTCACTTCTCCTGTACTTCACCGGTACCTTCCGATCAGCATAGTTGTTCGACGCATTTTCGCAACGTCGAAGAATTCGTCGTTGCGAAAAGCATACATGCGTGTTCTTTTCGATATTCATGTTTCGATCGTGCTGATCGAACCTGCGGCATCCGAGTGCAGTGAATTGCGCACGGCTTGAGTCTGAGCATGGCTGTAATACAAGCGCTACTAAATAGGATGTTAAATGGTTGTGTTCCGCTGAAGAAGAAACTCCGCGTTCCTGACTGCGCAAGTAATGACGACGGCGTATGTTTGCAGACCATCACCACGTTAAACATTCGGTCCCGTGCAGCAGCGATGACGCTACTCGCTAGTGGCCTACCACTGCGGAAAATCCGTCAGGCAGGCTCGGTACACAGTATCTCGGAGTGCCGTTCAGGTCATACGTCAATTCTATTTTATGAAGCTTTCTGCAGCACGCACAGGATTTCGCACAGCATCGCTTATGCACGGTGACGGAGCTGAAATATAACCTTTCACACCGCGGCAAATAATTAGGTGGCGAGCTTCCATGGTTTGAGAAAGCATTTCGGTCTCATATCCATTTCAGTGCAGCTCATGACTTCATCCGGTGAAAGTGTCACGGGCCGTACGTCCGCACGTCCTACCTGTTCCTACGCTAACAAACGGATTGACCCTCCATCGGGCGCCATCTTGAATCGTACAGCGCGCCACCTATAGTTCGTGGGCATTGCGAATACATAGATCCATGAATTCAATCCGACTCTGGGCAGAAGTTGGCGCTGGATTATTTCACAAGTAAGTGATCATACTTTATTTTTCCGTACCTGTCGTATGCGCGAAGCGCATCGCGCTAGTTGGCAACGGGCTGGATCGTGTTGTATATATCGCGCGCACGAAATGCACCGCGAAGGTTGGCTTTGGCGTCCGCTCGCCTGTGTTTTGTGACTGCCTGAAAATTGGCCGCCATTGCCGTCGGCCGCCTGGACGCTCACGCCGTGGTGATGAGCTGCGGGCTCGCGATATTGGGCAGAGGCCTCGCCAGCCTCGCCGCTGCGGTGCGACTCGTCCAAAACGTATTGCGGTTGCCGTCAACGAGCTCGGTTGTATGTCGCGCGCTTGAAGCGCACCGGCAGCTGGCGGGTGCTTTAGCTAGCCGACTTTAGCTGTGCTGCGGAACTCTGTGGGCAGTTTTCGCCATTACCGTTGGCTTCCCCGTCAATCGGTTGCAAGCAGCTCAGCGCCGTTCGTGGCGGCGGCCCCCGCGTTCGCTCGTTTCTGCCGCTCGATCCAGGAACTTAGCGAAAATTTGTCGTCATTACCGTCGGCTCCCGCGGCGCTCGCTCGAAAGCAGCTCAGTGCCGTTCGTGGCGGCGGTTCCGCGTTCGCTCGCTCCTAGGTTCGCTGGCGGCAGAAGCTCCGCGTTTGGCCCCGCGTTCGCTTGCTCGAGCTGTATGCGACGCCGCTCGCAGAGAACTCGCCGACTCGTTGGCGGCTCGGCGGTCGCGGCGCCTAGGCATGATGGCTGCGGCTGCCGCACTTGAGCTGTTGCGCTATGTGACTCGAAATGCGTTTTCGATTATGTATGACATCGCGGTGGAAATATTTGCATGCCATATTATAGACGTGCGTATTTATTTCACCTTGCACGTATTTGCCATGTGCGTGTATCTTCCTCGCTGTCACATGTGACTTAACTGTTTGCAATCTTTTTGTGCAGACGTTGTCCACTACGTGCAGAAGGCTGCGTGCGCTTGTGCGTGCAATGCCAGTCATCTGTCGCTTCCGTTGGAGCAGCTTGACCAAGACGACTGTACGAGATATGACAACGCGGCTGGACCTGAATTTGACATCTGGCAGTGAATTCACTGAAAGAATGCAGAAACTTAATATGTATATAGAAAAATAAACCATTTCATTGTCTCACTTTTGTCTTTCGTTGTTGCATTGACTGCGAAAGCAGTGAAACAAGCATGACTAAATATTTTTTTCGCGTGTTCTTTTCTGCGCCATTTGTTGCTCACTGCGGAGAAAAAACACGCGAGAAAAGTATTAAGCCTTGCAGAGAGAACTGTGCAAAATCATCTCTGGGGATTAACGCATCATTTGAACTGCGGATAAAAAGTTTATCACAGTGGAGCATTTGAGTGGACCAACCATTCGTCCGGTGAGGTGCAACCGTGGGGACTAACGGTCGAACGGTAAGGGGGTAAATGTGAGGTCCAAACGTTAGTCCATTGAGGTGCAACTGTGGGGACTAACGGTTGCCCGCGAAGGGTGTAAATGTGAGGACTAAATGTTAGTCCCTTGAGGTGCAACTGCGGGGACTAACGGTTGCCCGCGAAGGGTAAATGTGAGGACTAAATGTTAGTCCCTTGAGGTGCAACTGTGGGGACTAACGGTTGGCCCGCGAGGGTGTAAATGTGAGGACTAAATGTTAGTCCCTTGAGGGGACTAACTGTTAGACCCGTACCGTTAGTCCTTAAAGGGACTAATGGTTGTGGCAGCCCCGTTAGTCCCCAAGAGGACGAACGGTACACCCTTTTAACACCCTTTTGCCTTAGAGTGTAGGTCGCTCTTGCAGCTTTCGCTGCGACTGTGCTGCGCGTTCCGCGCGGGCCTGGCGGTTTTTTTTCCCCAAGTGTCAGGCGGTCCTACTTTAAGATGGAGCTTGTGGTGTACGTAATCGTAAACATGGATGCTTACGATTATTCGTATGTGCAGCTGGAGGCAGATTCAAGCCACTGCATGTATGAACACTGAGCCACACATTTTCCTGTGAGCTTAGGTGTAGACCTATGTTCCAAAAATTATGAGACTGTAACGCCGTTCCACAAGAATACATTTACTGTCGCTGCGAGCGCCGCGAGACGCGCGCCCTGGAGTCGCGACCACCGAATCGACGATTACTTCCGTCGAACGGTCTTTCAGGGTCCCTTCGTTTGTTTTTTCTTCTGGCCCTTGTGGCTGAACGGCCAGAACATGGCCATCCGGTTGCGGCTACTCATGTCCACCTGGACCGTCACGTCGTCGCCCCTGACCACCGTATTCGTCCTGGGTGGACGCCTTTGGCCGCCCAGCGACAGCAATGTGTCGCTACCGGACAGCGTCCCATCAGCGGTGGGCGGCTGTACCGGCTGCGACGGCACGCTCGATTCCTTGAGCGCCGTAGTTGCTGCGTCGGAGCCCTCGACCTTCGTCGGGCCTCCGTCAGCGCCAACCTCGGTAGTCGTTGCCGCGCCTCCGGTCGCCAGCGCGGTCACGTCCACCGGACGGTCTTCCTTGTTCTTCCTGGAGCGCCGCTTGCCGTCGCCCTCCTTAGCGTGCTTCTTGGACTTGCTGTGCCTCCGACGATGGTGACGGTGGTGATCGTGGATTGCCCCGGCTTTGTCGAAGACTCTCTCCTCGCTGTCGGTAGACGCCGGATGAGGGTTTTTAGTTCGACGTCTTTGGTTGACGTAAGGGGTGCTCCGGACGGTGTCTCGACGTCAGCGCCGGCCGGCGACTTGGAGGTCCTCTGCTTCTTGCCGCGCCTTTTGTGCACGCCGGTGGCCCTTCGACTGGCCGCATCCGATGTCCCGAGAGCCTCGCTACTTGGCGCTGCTTCGGCCTGAGTCGACGCGGATGGTTTACCTTCGGCGACGCGCTCTTCCCGTTGGATCGCCACACGCTGCTCTGTTTCGCCGCGCGGTGATGGTGCCGTCTTCACAGCGTGCTCGCCTTTGGCACGGGCGCCACCCGGCAGTTTTGAGTGAACCATGGCAATGTCGGTGGCCAATTGGGCGGCCTTCCCGACAACTGACGGCAGTGTGCTGTCCTCGTCCGCGAGCTTATCCGGTGTGCTAACGGAAGTTGCCGACATTGAAACGGCTCTGGCGCCATCTTTGTTCCGCACAGCTTCAGGAACCTGCGACGACGACGTCTCGCTTGTGGAAGTAGGGGTCTCTCTGCTGGCGACGTCGCTGCCTGGAACCGGTGAACGCGTGCTGGCCTTTGAAGGGGATTTAGCCGTTTTGAGTTTCCGGCGTGGCTTAGCATCTTCGCTGATGGCGCCTGAATCAAGGTAGCCAGCCGGACCCGAGTCCGCCGAAAGCGCACGCGAAGTCTTCGCCGATCCAACCGTGGCTTTCGACTTGTCCTTCGCTTTCTTGCGTTCCTTTTCGACCTTACGTTTCCGTCGCTTGGACGAGTCTTTCTTCGCAACGCTTTTGACCTGGCTTGGAGACTCCGGGCCTTTGTCATTTGCGACGAGCTCTTTGGTTGACAATAAGCTCGTTGCCGAAGAGAGGTTGGCTTCTGTCGAGGGGCCCGCTGTACCAGGAACAGCCGCGGACGGCGTGTCGATCGACGCAACGGACGGACACTTTTCCGGCTCTGTCACCAGCTTGCCACGCAATGCTACGGGGCCTATCCTACTGGAAGCCTTGTGTTTGCGGAGAGCAGAATGCCCGGGCGGCTTCGCGGCCACGAACGGCTGTGCCAGCTTCTTGAGCGGCGGCGTACTGGCGACAGGTGCTTGACCCGCCGCGGAAATGCTCGCGATAGACTCGGTGTCGGTCTGCGACCTCCGACGGCGCGCGCACGGTCGGCGGCGGTGACCTGTGACCTCTCTTGCTTGTCCCGCGGACGTCCCTGAACGCCTGCAGGCTGTCGTTTTCCTCGAGCAGCTCATCGGCTTGGATCGTGGCGCCGGGTTTCTCACCGAACTTGTCCGCGACGTCCTCGTCCTCCGAGGAGCTACTCCCTCCCGGCGACCCAGAGACGTCTATCATGACGGCTCGCACGGGTACAACGCCCTCCATGTCCGTTAAGGGAGTACCGCCTCCGGCCGCCTTCTTGAAGCCCTTGTCTTTCTTGGAGACCAGGATAGAGCTGCCGTGACGCTGGAAGCCGCGTCGTTTCCTGCCGAACTCGCTTCCAGTGCTGCTGGTGCTTCTACCTTCCAGGAACTTCTCGCGCGTTTCGCGAATTTTCTGGAGGCGCTCGCGTTGCCGACGGTTGCGCCGCATCTGCGTGTAGATGTCCCCCCTGGAAGGCAAGCTCGTTCTGCTGCGACGTACTGGGCTCGGACGACGTGTCTCCCGGCTCGCGGTTGACCCTCGACATGGCGTCATCCTCCGTGACGTCTTCCGTGACGTCCTCTGTGGCGGCGCTGCCGTCGTCCGTTAGGCCTGGCGCCTCGGCGGCGCCACCGACCGCCCCAGCCTTGGGCGCGGCAGTCGCGGTAGTTCCTTGTGGCCGACGAAGAGACGTGATCCGGTCACCGATGCTCCTGGACAGCCTTCGCACGGGATTGAACAAAGTGCCGACGTCGCCCGATTCCCAGAGCTGTACGAGCACCGTGCCGTACTTCTCGTAGAAGAGTGCCGGGATGGAGCGTCCACGCCATTCCAGCCATGGTCGCGACGAAAGACGAAACTCGGGTGTCTTTTGTCTTCAGAGCCCAACAACGCGTAGTGCGAGCGGCGATGCTCTTGGCGTACGAGTGCTCTGACGCACGTTCCTCTGGCAGCTCGTAGGATAGCACGAGCTAACCGTGGCGAATGCCGCGTGCTCGCCTGTCGCGAGACGCAGATGATGTTGATTACTAGAAATGTGGCGCGTACCCTCTAGCGGAACTGGGTGCACGACCCACCTACTCACTGTAAAATCTGCACAAACAGCGGAGCTGCGTTTCTCCTGTGTTTCCCTGGTGACTGTCTGTGATTTTAACAGCGGAGCTGTTGAAGATTGCGGTAGGGCCGCATCCGACGACCGCAGAAAAAAACTCGGCCAGCAATTGCAAGCGATGGGGAGGCATAGCATAGCCACATATAGTATAGTATAGTATTGCAAGGGAAGGGAAAAGAAAGTGAGGGCGAGGAGGGATGTGACTGTGAGGAGGACGAAACGGAGCAAGAGGGGTGGAAAAGGGAAGTTAGGGTAAGGACAAGTGATGTGAGTGTGCGGAGGTGGCAAAGGTCAACCACTCCGCTGTTTCCTCATTCCTCGCACGACTACTGCGTAGCTGCCCCAATTTTCTCTTTGATATTTTGGGTTGGTGTGTGTATACGTTATTTGTGGAGCAGAGATGACCGGGGAGAGGACGTGTGGCACAGCCCCTACCCCACTCGCCCCTGCTGCAGCCTTTACGCTCTATTAATTCATGCTGGAGCCGAACTTCCCAGTTTCATGTGAGGCCACCGCTTCGTCCGCAACCTAAAGTCCCTCTATCCTTACGCCATCTACGTAACATGTAGCGTGACATGCAGCGCGTGACATGCGTGCATCTACGCGTGACATGCATCTACGTGACATGCAGCGCGGACACTCCATCTGTCGTCAGCCCCCCACCTCCCCCCCCCCCCCCTAGAACAGCTCTATTGTTACAGGATAACATAATTTGGAAAAAAAGAGAATGTATGATGACTCCAGTAGAAAACAGCGCTAAAAGACGGGACAAAGAAAGGACACAAACCACGGCGCTGACTAACAACCAGTCACTTGGTTGTTAGTCAGCGCCGTGGTTTGTGTCCTTCGTTCCCGTCTTTTAGCGCTCTTTTCTACTGGAAATCATGAACCAACCAGCCCAAATGCGTACCCTTCTGTATGATGACCGATTAAACAACAAAAATTATAAACTTGATTACTTGTGTCTATGACACAGCTCATTTTTGCATTGTGTAAGTCTGCTGGACGTAATCCTACTCTCTTTTTTTTTTTATTTGCTCCTGCCATGGTAAGCGGATACATTTCGTAGGCGGGGCTTACGATGAGAATTAGAAGAGCTCCTAAACCACTCCGGGTTCAAAGTAGAGAAAGTGGTTTCTTTCTCGCCTCCCGACACTTCTTCCAGGCGCTATCACCTAGCTCCTCGCCATTTAGATCTTCATAAAACACGTGGACAGTGCGAACTAAGGCCCGTATTCACAAACGCTCCTCGACTCGAAACTCGACCTCAAGGGATCCTTGAGGACTGTATCGCGTTGCGACTTCTGTCACGCGAAAAGTCTCAAGGATCCCTTGAGGTCGAGTTTCGAGTCGAGGAGCGTTTGTGAATACGGGCCTAAGCGTTGGGTCTATCAAAATGTTGCGTTTTTCGGATACACGCAGCTAGCTCCGCTTGCGCAGTCGGAAACGCCCTAAGCGAAGTGAAATCAGTTGATCGCGAACGAGAGTAGAGCGAGACAAAACAGGACGGGCGCGCTACTGCATGGTGAAGCGTGCTAGAATACCATTCACGACTAATATCCCTCGTATATGGACGAATCTAGTGTTTGTACCCATAAGCGTGCGCAGGGATCCCCTTCAGGGGGGGGCGAAGGTTCGTCGCAGCGCCCCCCCCCTCCCTATTATGTCATTGTATGGGGCTTACTTTGCGCCCCCCCCCTCTCCCCCCCCCCCCCCCCCCCCGTGCGCACGCCTGTTTGTACCCAAATGGCGTCACGTGAATCACCGTGCTCGCGTCCCAAAGTGCGCGGGAAAAAAAATTGACGGCAGATCCACGAGGTGAATGATGATGAGATTGGGCGAAGCTCCTGGAAGTAATCATCGGTTAAACCGTGAAATTTCTTCCGTTAATTCGCCCGATAAAAAATGACGTGAAACGATTGATTAAATGTTTTATCAAACTTTTATTGCTGGTTTCCGTTGTCCTTTCATCATGACCGCTTTGTGGTCGGTGAAATGTAAGCTAAGTGGTTCTTGCACTGGTTGCAGCGGCATCCTTATCCATACGAGCACACACCGACGGCAACGAGCATCGTCAACTACAAACCTGTATCGCGATATGGTTTTGATTATAAAACCATTGCTTTAGAAAACACCTGGCGTCTTTCGTTAAGCAGCTGGCGTCTTTTCGTTTTGCTTTAGAAACATCTGGCGTCTTT
Organism: Rhipicephalus appendiculatus; assembly: GCA_030522465.1. Taxonomy (NCBI): domain Eukaryota; kingdom Metazoa; phylum Arthropoda; class Arachnida; order Ixodida; family Ixodidae; genus Rhipicephalus; species Rhipicephalus appendiculatus. The sequence goes on along the minus strand of JALIZH010015884.1, from coordinate 112,602 downwards.
TCGTTTTGCTTTTAGAAAACATCCGGCGTCTTTCGTTGGTTTATTTCATCAATCAACGGCGTTTTGAACAAAATTTTTATTGTTTAATCACGCACAGGAGAAATGCCAATGGCTGCTAATGGGGAATGAGAGACAGAAGAATTCGGCTTTTTAGTTAACGCGCACGCTGCGAATTTTTTATTGTTCAACAACGCACAGGAGAAATCTCCCACCGGCACCACCTTGAGGTCAAAGCGTAAGACTGGTTACGCACTACGACTACGACGAGGGACGAACGGTTGCCGCTTTAAGGAGCTTCGCCCCTAAAATGGGAAACGCTAGGAGAGAATATCGTGCCCACGCTTTCCACTTCCAGCAGAGGTGTATGGTATGGTATGGAAAAACTTTATTAATAAATGTCCGAAGGCGTGTGTCCTAGCACACGGCGGGCCGCTCCCACGACGGGACAGTAAGGCCGAGACCTACTGCCGCATCGTGGGCCCTCTGGACAGCCCAAAGTTGTGATTGGATGTCCGGACTCTCAGAGCGGAGCCCCACTTGCTGGCCGATGCTGTATCAGTGCCGCGTACCGAAGGGCACTCCCAGAGCATGTGGTGTAAGGTGGCTAAACCGCCACATTTCGAACATGAGTTAGTTAAATAAACATCAGGATAAAGCTTGTGGAGAAAGGCAGGGTTGGGATACGTTTCCGTTTGAAGTAATCTCAATGTCAGTGCTGCACTTCATTTAACTTCCTATGGAGGTGGAAAAACTCTCCTATCCATAGCGAAGTGCTGGGGTAACTTCATTGTAAGTAGTTGGTGGATCTCTATTTACCAAAGTCTCCCGGTTGACCGCCCAGAGGGTCCTCCATGGCCGCGGACAGCTAACCCTCGCGCCCTGGAGTGGGCCAACTCATTGAGATTGATAGTTCCTTCTCCAATGTTTCCATGTGAGCCGGGAACCATGTAAGGTTGTGTGTTGTAAGTGTCTTCCTCACCGAGTATTTCTTTGGCCTCTTTGCACACAGCGCCAACACTGAAAGCCCGAATGGCCGCCCCTAGAATCACTAAATATATTTGCATGATTTTGATCTAAGAGAGCTAAGGCAATGGCAACCTGCTCGGCGGCATTGGCACTCGAGCGCATACCGACGCCGCATTAATTGTAACCCCCTTTTGGTTAATTGCCACTACCGCAAACCGGTCCCTATTGTCTTCGTATTGTGCCGCGTCTACGAAGCAGGCACCCCCGTCGAGATCCGCAACTTGTCGGAGAAGGGCCTGAGCTCGCGCTCTCCGCCTTCCTACATTTCGCTGGGGATGCATGTTCCGCGGGGCAGGTGAGATGATAATATTCTCCTTCTGGATCCCTCGTCAACCAGGCAGAATTTTTTTCGGGGGCAGGTGGGGGGGGCAGCACCTCCTTGACCTGAATGAAGTGGGGGGCCGGGCAGGAAAATGTGGTCGAGTGTCATTTTGTGCTCGGTATGCCATGGCAAAAAAAAAAATTTTTTTCGGGGGGTGGGGGGTGGGGGCACAGGCCCGGTGTGCCACCCCCTGGCTACGCCACTGATTTCCAGAGGTTGTTTAGGGCCCTTTAACAGAGAAATACAGAAGCACGTGAGAAAAATGGGCGTACACACTATGTACACTTGATTATACCATCGTTTTCAACAGAGCTTGATATGCAAGCGGGCCATCCAACTAAGACAACTTCATTTGAAACTCGATGTAATGAAGTAACTAGGGACACTTGAATGATTTCGTTAAATCGGGAAGTTCGCAAAACCGAGAAAGTAATCTTTCGGCTCTTCGAAACCTAAAACCGTAACGTTGCGACAACCAAAAGCTACCAGCCCATTAACACCAGTTCTTGACACCAGTCTACTGCTGCGTATATGAAGAGTGCGCGAGGGCGGCCCTGACAAGGGTCCTTCCTCGTCTCCCGGATATAGGCGGCACCCTGTCCGGGTGATGCAGGCCAGAAAGACGGTTGCGTGAAGCAATGTCAAGGCGAACGATATGCGGAGACGCGGAGAACGAATGAAGTGATTGTGCGAGCAGGCCGAGCGAGAAAGTTCCAATGGAGACGATCAAGGATTCACTCAGATGTAACGCTCAAATTATTACATTTAGGGAACTCCTATGATACAGGCCTCGTGTTGACTTAACGTCAGTTGTGGTTCCAGTGTTGGCTCCGCTTTTATAACAGTCGAATGAACATTGCATATGTGCTCTATCAGTAAGCTCAAGCGTTGCTCGACCTCGAATAAGCAATACACTAACGAACGCTACGCATGATATTCACATTATCGCACGCTACGGTGCGATGATCTGAATATCATGCGTAGCGTATCGTTAATGTATTGTTTCGAGGTAGAGCAACGCGAAATGTTAATCGCACCGCGCTGTGAGCTTCGTTTCAATAAAACTGACGCCTGTGCTCTAACATGAGTGCTGTCGTTACGTCATACCCTACCTTACACTCTAAGAAATAATCGAGTAAAAAGGGTGTCTTTTTGCTACACAACTACACTCTAAGAAAAAGGTCGAGTATTTTGGGAGTATTTCTGCTACACAACAATAATCGTCATCTGGCTTGCTCACGTTTCCTCTCTTGAAAACCCGGCTCCCGGCACATTCCTATCAAGAATGCTGTCACGCCGATAACGCGCGCGGCGTTCGTGACCGGGAAGTGCCGGGACGGCGGTGATAACGCCAGGAAAGTACGCGGGGTAGATGACGATTATAGTTGTCTAGCAAAAATACACCCTTTTTACTCGATTATTTCTTAGAGTGTATAATCGTCATCCACCCCGCGTACTTTCCTGGCGTTATCACCGCCGTCCCGGCACTTCCCGGTGACGAACATCGCGCGCGTTATCGGCGTGACATAGCATTCTTGATAGGAATGTGCCGAGAGCCGGGTTTTCAAAAGAGGAAACGTGAGCAAGCCAGATAACGATTATTGTTGTGTAGCAGAAATACTCCCAAAATACTCGACTTTTTCTTAGAGTACCCTTTAAACGTCAGTGTAATAGAATATCTACAAGTGTGACAGGAGTATTACCACGAACATTTACCGAGTCTGTGTGCAGGGGAGTATTTGGCGCGAGTGGACGTGATGGAGTAGGAGCATGAGCGAGTATCCGAGAATTCAGAGTAGACGAGGGCATGAACTGAACGTAAGTAACTGAGAGTATCTACGAGAGTGATGAGAGAGTGAACGCGAGCATCTACTTCGAGTCTAGGTATGAGGGTGTACTTGCTGCGGGTATACGTGACGGAGTATGAGCGAGTACCCAAGAATTCAGGGTAGACGAGAGCATGAACTGAACGCAAGCAACTGAGAGTATCTACGTGAGTGACAAGAGAGTGAATGCGAGCATCTACTGAGAGTCTAGCTTTACGGGAGTATTTGGTGGGAGTAGACTTGACAGTGCAGGGGCATGAGCGAGTACCAGAGAATTCAGAGTAGACGAGAATATGAAATGAACGCGATTACCTGAGAGTATCTACAACAGTGAACGCGGGCATTTACAGACAGTCTAGGTGTGAGGGAGTACTTACTGCGAGTAGACGTGACGGAGTAGGAGCATGATCGAGTACCCGAGAATTCAGAGTAGACGAGGGCATGAACTGAACGTAAGTAACTGGGAGTATCTACGAGAGTGATGAGAGAGTGAACGCGAGCATCTACTTCGAGTCTAGGTATGAGGGTGTACTTGCTGCGGGTATACGTGACGGAGTATGAGCGAGTACCCAAGAATTCAGGGTAGACGAGAGCATGAACTGAACGCGAGCAAGCTGAGAGTATCTACGTGAGTGACAAGAGAGTGAACGCGAGCATCTACTGAGAGTCTAGCTTTACGGGAGTATTTGGTGGGAGTAGACTTGACAGTGCAGGGGCATGAGCGAGTACCAGAGAATTCAGAGTAGACGAGAATATGAAATGAACGCGAGTACCTGAGAGTATCTACAACAGTGAACGCGGGCATTTACAGACAGTCTAGGTGTGAGGGAGTACTTACTGCGAGTAGACGTGACGGAGTAGGAGCATGATCGAGTACCCGAGAATTCAGAGTAGACGAGGGCATGAACTGAACGTAAGTAACTGAGAGTATCTACGAGAGTGATGAGAGAGTGAACGCGAGCATCTACTTCGAGTCTAGGTATGAGGGTGTATTTGCTGCGGGTATACGTGACGGAGTATGAGCGAGTACCCAAGAATTCAGGGTAGACGAGAGCATGAACTGAACGCAAGCAACTGAGAGTATCTACGTGAGTGACAAGAGAGTGAATGCGAGCATCTACTGAGAGTCTAGCTTTACGGGAGTATTTGGTGGGAGTAGACTTGACAGTGCAGGGGCATGAGCGAGTACCAGAGAATTCAGAGTAGACGAGAATATGAAATGAACGCGAGTACCTGAGTGTATCTACAACAGTGAACCCGGGCATTTACAGACAGTCTAGGTGTGAGGGAGTACTTACTGCGAGTAGACGTGAACGGAGTAGGAGCATGATCGAGTACCCGAGAATTCAGAGTAGACGAGGGCATGAACTGAACGTAAGTAACTGGGAGTATCTACGAGAGTGATGAGAGAGTGAACGCGAGCATCTACTTCGAGTCTAGGTATGAGGGTGTACTTGCTGCGGGTATACGTGACGGAGTATGAGCGAGTACCCAAGAATTCAGGGTAGACGAGAGCATGAACTGAACGCGAGCAGCTGAGAGTATCTACGTGAGTGACAAGAGAGTGAACGCGAGCATCTACTGAGAGTCTAGCTTTACGGGAGTATTTGGTGGGAGTAGACTTGACAGTGCAGGGGCATGAGCGAGTACCCGAGAATTCAGAGTAGACGAGAATATGAAATGAACGCGAGAAAGAGAGTAACTACAATTGTAACAAGAGGGAACGTGAACACCTACAAAGTCTCGGTTTGAGGGAGTCTCGGTTAAAAAGTCTCGGTTTGAGTATCTATAACAGTGAACGCGGGCATGTACAGACAGTCTAGGTGTGAGGGAGTACTTACTGCGAGTAGACGTGACGGAGTAGGAGCATGATCGAGTACCCGAGAATTCAGAGTAGACGAGAGCACGAACAGAACGCGAGTAACTGAGAGTAACTAAAAGTATGACAAGAGAGTAAACGCGAGCACCTACCGAGTCGGGGTGTGAGAGTACTTGGAGCTAGCATGCAGACATGACGGAGTATGAGCATGAGCGAGCACCCGGAAATTCCGAGTAGACGAGAGTATGAACTGAACGCGAGAAAGAGAGTAACTACAATTGTAACAAGAGGGAACGTGAACACCTACAAAGTCTCGGTTTGAGGGAGTATTTCGTGGGACTAAACTTGACGGAGTAGGAGCGTGAGCGAGTACCCGAGAATTCAGAGTAGACGAGTATGAACTAAACGCGAGTAACTGAGAGTGTCTACGAGAATGAACGTGAGCACCTACTTCGAATCTAGGTATGAGGGAGTACTTGGTGCGAGTACACGTGACGGAGTCCGAGCATGAGCGAGTACCCGAGAATTCAGAGTAGACGAAAGCATGAACTGAACGTGAGTAACTATTACGAGCGTGACAAGAGAGTGAACGCGAGCATCTACTTCGAGTCTAGGTATGAGGGAGTACTTGGGGTGAGTAGACTTTACGGAGTAGGAGCATGAGCGAGTGCCCGATAATTCAGAGTAGACAAGAGCATGAACTGAACGTGAGTAACTGAGTCTCTACGTGAGTGACGAGAGTGAGCGCGAGCATCTACTTCGAGTCTAGGTATGAGGGAGTACTTGGTGAGAGTAGATGTGACGTAGTAGCATCATGAGCGCGCGCTTACCCGAGAATTCTGAGTTGACTAGAGTATGAACTGAACACGTGAAACAGATAAACTACAATTGTGACAAGAGGGAACGCGAGCATCTACTGTCTATACTCTGTTTCACCACTATACCGTTCAGCACTGCCACAGCTACGGGGTGTAAACAAGCCATACGCTTGCGCAGGAAAACATAGATCCAGATATAATTGCCTTGCAATTGACAAGGTTGAGACATTTTTAGCATCTGCTTCTGCACATCAATAAGTAATTTGTTTATTCTTCATCGCATTTACGCCGTATTTCTTTAATTGTTGTATCAGTAACCGTCGGTAACTGTGGTTAAAAATCAGCATGGCAGCGCCCACGCAGAAGCGACCACTCGCTTCGATCCGAACTTACCCTTGACGCTCGCCCAAAGCGCTCACAGAAACAAATGAATGGTGTAATGAGATATCGATTTGCGCCATCTCACGATCAGGACAAAGCATCAGGTACGCTCTGTTGTTATTGGCGAGATAAGCTATTGCTTTAACCACGTCTGCTAAGCCTAACGCACCGAGAATTTGATAGCGGTTCATGGAAATAGCGCAATGTAATCACGAATACATTGCTACCGGAGCTCCAAGACATAAATCTAAAGCAAATACAAGTGTCTGCTTGGAACTTACGGGCCACAGGGTGCACGACGACGACGTGATAAACTCGAGGCGGAGAGCAGCAGCCTCGATGAGTGCAGCCATATTTTATTTTTCTCGGCGCTGCCGTCTGCTCGCTGAACGTGTGCGCGCAGACGCCAGGGGGATGCTAGCAGACGACGCGGTGCGGATGAATACATGTAGAGGGGCTAATCGCCCTTCCTATTGGCTAAGGAGCCCTGTAGCCTCCACAGTGCTGAAGGGAACTTATGAAAAGTATTTGGTGGGAGTAGACTTGACGGAGTAGAAGCATGAGCGAGTACCCGGGAATTCAAAGTAGACAAGAGAATCAACTGAACGCGAGTACCTGAGTATCTACGAGTGAACGCGAGCATCTACTTCGAGTCTAGGTATGAGGGAGTACTTGGTGCGATTAGACGTGACAGAGTAGGAGCATGAGCGAGTACCCGTGAATTCAGAGTAGACGAGAGTATGAACTCTACGTGAGTAACTGAGAGTATCTACGTGAGTGACGAGAGTGAGCGCGAGCATCTACTTCGAGTCTAGGTATGAGGGAGTACTTGGGGCGAGTAGACGTGACGGAGTAGGAGCAAGAGCGAGTACCACAGGATTCAGAGCAGACGAGAGTATGAACTGAACGCGGTAAACAGAGTAACTACAACTGTGACAAGAGGGAACGCGCGCGAGCATCTACTGGGTCTAGGTGTCAGGGACTATTTAGTGGGAGTACAGTTGACGAAGTAGGAGCATGAGCGAGTACCCGGGAATTCAGAGTAGACAAGAGCATCAACTGGACGCGAGTACCTGAGTATCTACGAGTGAACGCGAACATCTATTTCGTGTCTAGGTATGAGGGAGTACTTGGGGTGAGTAGACTTTACGGAGTAGGAGCATGAGCGAGTGCCCGAAAATTCAGAGTAGACAAGAGCATGAACTGAACGTGAGTAACTGAGTCTCTACGTGAGTGACGAGAGTGAGCGCGAGCATCTACTTCGAGTCTAGGTATGAGGGAGTACTTGGGGCGAGTAGACGTGACGGAGTAGGAGCATGAGCGAGTACCCGAGAATTCAGAGTAGACAAGAGCATGAACTGAACGTGAGTAACTGAGTCTCTACGTGAGTGACGAGAGTGAGCGCGAGCATCTACTTCGAGTCTAGGTATGAGGGAGTACTTGGGGCGAGTAGACGTGACGGAGTAGGAGCATGAGCGAGTACCCGAGAATTCAGAGTAGACAAGTGCATGAACTGAACGTGAGTAACTGAGTCTCTACGTGAGTGACGAGAGTGAGCGCGAGCATCTACTTCGAGTCTAGGTATGAGGGAGTACTTGGGGCGAGTAGACGTGACGGAGTAGGAGCATGAGCGAGTACCCGAGAATTCAGAGTAGACAAGTGCATGAACTGAACGTGAGTAACTGAGTCTCTACGTGAGTGACGAGAGTGAGCGCGAGCATCTACTTCGAGTCTAGGTATGAGGGAGTACTTGGGGCGAGTAGACGTGACGGAGTAGGAGCATGAGCGAGTACCCGAGAATTCAGAGTAGACAAGAGCATGAACTGAACGTGAGTAACTGAGTCTCTACGTGAGTGACGAGAGTGAGCGCGAGCATCTACTTCGAGTCTAGGTATGAGGGAGTACTTGGGGCGAGTAGACGTGACGGAGTAGGAGCATGAGCGAGTACCCGAGAATTCAGAGTAGACGAGAGCATGAACTGAACGTGAGTAACTGAGTCTCTACGTGAGTGACGAGAGTGAGCGCGAGCATCTACTTCGAGTCTAGGTATGAGGGAGTACTTGGGGCGAGTAGACGTGACGGAGTAGGAGCAAGAGCGAGTACCACAGGATTCAGAGCAGACGAGAGTATGAACTGAACGCGGGAAACAGAGTAACTACAACTGTGACAAGAGGGAACGCGCGCGAGCATCTACTGGGTCTAGGTGTCAGGGAGTATTTAGGTGGGAGTATAGTTGACGAAGTAGGAGCATGAGCGAGTACCCGGGAATTCAGAGTAGACAAGAGCATCAACTGGACGCGAGTACTTGAGTATCTACGAGTGAACGCGAACATCTATTTCGAGTCTAGGTATGAGGGAGTACTTGGGGCGAGTAGACTTTACGGAGTAGGAGCATGAGCGAGTGCCCGATAATTCAGAGTAGACAAGAGCATGAACTGAACGTGAGTAACTGAGTCTCTACGCGAGTGACGAGAGTGAGCGCGAGCATCTACGAATTCGAGTCTAGGTATGAGGGAGTACTTGGGGCGAGTAGACGTGACGGAGTAGAAGCAAGAGCGAGTACCCGAGAATTCAGAGTAGACGGGAGTATGAACTGAACGCGGGAAACAGAGCAACTACAACTGTGACAAGAGGGAACGCGAGCACCTACTGCTAGGTGTGAGGGAGTACTTGGGGCGAGTAGACTTTACGGAGTAGGAGCATGAGCGAGTACCCGAGAATTCAATAGACGAGTGCATGAACTGAACGCGAGCAGCTGAAAGTATCTACGAGTGACAAGAGAGCGAACGCGAGCATCTACTGAGTCTAGCTATTTGGTGGGAGTAGACTTCACAGAGTAGGAGCATGAGCAAGTACCCGAGAATTCAGAGTAGATTAGAGAATGAATTGAACGCCAGAAACAGAGTAACTGCACTTGTGGCAAGAGGGAAACATGAGCATCTACCGAGTCTAGGTGTGAGGGAACATTTGGTGAGACTAGATCTGAATGAGTAGGAGCATGAGCAAGTACCCAAGAACTCAGAGCAGACAAGAGTATTAAATGGATGCAAGCAACTAAAGGAGTAACTACAAGTGGGTCAAAAGTTGGATGCTAGTACCTATTGGACTCTGCATGGGAACACTTAGGTGCTATAGATGTGATTGAGTAGGAGCATGAAGGAGTACCCACGAATGCCAAGTAGATGAGAGCATTGAACTGAACACGAGTAACTGTACGAGTACCTATGCGAGTAGACTAGTGTATGAACACGAGTGCAAAACCTGAAAAAAATTATGGCGAGTACTCTCCGATACTGCAGACCTAAGCAGAGGGGCTAAAGGCAAATTCACCATAAAATAGAACAGCTATATTACAAGGCCACAGTCAACAAAGTTGTCTTGAATTGGCTTTAAACTAGGGCTGTGCGAAATAGTGAAATTTCATCTCAAATCGAATTGATAGTGCCAAATAGAGGCCAAAAATATGGACTGTTGAATCGAATATCGCATAAAGGTTTTATTGAAAGAACAAAAATGAAACCTGAGCATGTCCTTGAGCACATAAAGCAGTCGGCAACTGCTACCGAAGCACTACAAACTGTCATGCAGAAACAGAAGCCGTTCTCGTGATATGACCGTGTTCACTGCCGTTGAAAACACGCTCACTGGGCACCTCAGTAGCAGGGATGGCAAGGTATCGCAAAGAAATTATGGCAATTTACTTTCTTGGGATCATGACATTGAAGTATCTTTGAAGCGTGATAAAATCTCATGCGAAGCCAATCACCGAGGGTGTCGCGGGCCAAAGCCGGGACGTTTTATAGCGCTTGCGGCATACGCGACCGAGCTTCACAAGTCTGTGCCTTCATTTCAGAAGCAAAGTTTCGAAGGGCTTGGCAGCTTTCTCACAAGTTTCTTTTTACGTGCGAAAATCACTTACTCTCCTTCAAACTGAACATTCGCTCTTCTGCACCAGGATATAGGTCAATGTTTCAACGAAAGGCCTACTGTAACGACGTATGCCACCCTGCCCTAAACAAGTTGCACCATTGGCCTTTGTCGCTTTTAGATATCCCTCCTTAGAATTATTCTAAACTTCTGACTAGTACTACCCTTCGAAATTCAAATTATTTGAGTAGGTATTATTCAATTCAAATTCAAAACTAGAAAATTTGCAATCACTACTTTAAACAAGGAAAGTTTTCAAAATTTTCATGCCTTGTGTTGCAACGTGTGACACATGCACTTGTACCATGTTGAAGTTTCGAACAATTCAATCAGAACACCCAAATGCAACAATTGCACCCACTTCCCCAAGTGCATCGAAGAAAACAGAAAAATGTTTGGTGGGAGATATTTTATTACACGTGGAAAAAAAAAAAAAAGACCATACAAAGAGAAAGTAACACATTTCATGGTTCACCCAATGACGTCTTTACAAAAGATGAATCAAACCTCGCCTCTAAAAGGCCTTTAGTGATCAACTAAAAATAAAAGGCACAATTACGTTATTAACAAAACACTTAGTGAGAAAAATACTGGAACACTGTACGGCTGCTTCAAGTGCGATTACTTCGGCGACGTAACTCAACCGTGAACTAATCGGGCAGAGGACGACTACAAAGTGGGAATCTGCATGACCTACTCCCTTTGTTCGCAATACCTGCTACCGCATCCCAGAAAAAAAAGGTAGAACAGATGGGCGGCTACAGTTCTCATTTGGAGCACAGGTACAACCTCCACACGATCTCTCTCTAAAGTTGCAGCAATAAAAAAATAAAAAAACAGATGAAGCTGCGTATGGTCAAGCAAGGCATCAAAGCCCCTTGATGCTGGTGCTGATGGCAAGAACAAACTTTCTGAAAACATGTACTCAAAAAATTTTAAGTGTTTTCACATTGTGCACAATAAAGCGAAGATGTCCTACACTTCCTTTCTCACTCTCAGAATTGATGACAAAGATTGGTAGCAGACGACAAAATGGTGAAAGCTTCCACGAGCTTCATCATATGGGGTGGCATGCATGTGAAGTTCACGATGAAGACAACAACGAGAGCACAGAAAGCGCAAAGAGAAAAAAAAACTGCAGCCTGCTAAGCGAGAAGCATGGCTTCGTCGCTTGCAGCCAAGAAGGGAAGAGAAATGCAAAAGGCCCGCCGTCGAGCTCAGTCGTCGGGACTGTTCCGCTTGGACGGGGGCGACTTGGAGGCCGAGTGGCGGCGCTGCGGCGGCGACGCGCTCCGGCTCCTGGAGCGGGAGCGGTTGTTGCGCGGACTGTCGGAGCGGCTCTTCCTGCGCGGCGGGGACTTGGACGCCGACCGGGAGCGAGAACGGGACCTGGAGCGGGAGCGCGAACGCGAGTCCGAGGTCGAGCGGCGGGACCTGGAACGAGACCGGGAGCGGGACCTTGAGCGGGACCTGCAGAATGAAAAGTTATACGTGAGCATTGGACCTTGGTCGCCGAAACGAACAATGCATTCACGCTGCAGGAAACTAGTTTGTAATTACCCAAAATTACAAAGAAATAGGCACAGAAAACAAACACAAGCAAGCACCTATCTGCAGCAAGGGGCCAATCCACAGGTTTTATCTGACAAAAGCAAAGGAACTACACAGCAGCCAAGACCTTTCAGGGTTAGTAACAGACTCTGCTAAAAAGATCTGTATTTTTGATGACTTTCAAGGTGCCAGCAAAGCACTTTCAAATGCTGTTGAGTCAGAAGACAGTTTTCACAATGTTACAAGTTAATCCAACCCCTCTCGTACCGAAAATTAGCATGGCTGCACTGAACACTAAAAAACTGAGGAGGGGGTGTACCTGCGGCATCTTTTTTGCTACAACTACAGTCTACCCACATGCTTTTCTTTGTATTATTGTCTCACACTTTGCATTATAATCACATGGAGTGCACAACATCAGCATGACATAGCAATCTCGATAGGAATGTATCGACCGCAGTATTCAAGAAAGGAAATGCAGGCAAGCCAGATTACGATTATCGTTGTGAGACGGAAAAATTACCCAAATAAGGCTTTTTTTTAAAGCACAGATTCACCGCTGCTTCTGCAAACCCCCCATAATTCATGCACAGCCCTGTGATGCTGAAAGACATGCAGACAACTCGCACAAACGGATAGCAACAGGCAAGACAAGCCTACGCCAAACCCTTACCGGTTTGATGCGCGGCTCTTCTTAGATTCGTACAGCTTGATCCGGCGACCACTCAGGTCAGTGTTGTCCAGCTTGGAAAGGGCGTTCCGCATGTCCGCATAGTTGGAGAACTCGACAAGCCTGTGTAGAATACAGAACAAGGAATTACTATCTGGCTATCTGAGGTGTGCTACAACACAAGAAGCTAGGAGAAAAACAAATGCCATTTGTATTTTGACCATTTGGAGCATAAAGTAGCCATAAATGTTTTTCATCATAAGGTTCAGGACTTCAGAAAACAAAAAAAACTGATAAGACTCATAATGGACCAAAGTAATTTGCCTACAGCATTTCCACAAGCCAGTAGGATTCTATAACTTTGCAACCAGTTTTATGTCTGCTTCCTAGGTGTACATTCAAAATGAAATTATGACCCTTTGGGCACCATAATTATCAGATTACAAGCCATGCTGCCATGCTATAGTGGTGTGGGGCTCCCTATAGTTCTGAACACCTGGGTCCTTTTCACGAGCACCTAATTTATGTACATGAGCATATCCGCTTTTAGTCCTCATCGAATCACGCCCACCATCCCCAGGAATCAATCCTCCTCCCCCTTTAACGAGTTTAGTTCCCCAAGCAAACATGCCAAGTCCAAATACCCACCCCTGCGAAGCTACCTGTTATGCGAGCAACAAGCTAAACTCTGAGGTGAGGATTTCGCTGCACGTATGCCCAGGGAGCGATTGTAGAGCCGAAAATGCGCCAAGAGACGCAATGTTACGGACACCACCGTTCATGAGCGGAACCTACCCTTCGTTCGGCCGGTTGCTGTGCGCATCAGTGAAGGTCACCTCGCCCGCCTGGCGCATGTAGTCTTTCAAGTCCTACGAGATCAGGAGGAGGGTCCACCATGGAAGGAAAGGGCAGAGGGAAAGGAGGACCGGAAAGGGGGGAGCAAAGAGTACATATATACGAGTTAGAACTGCAACACATACAACGGTTCTGTATTCAGAATGCATACTTCAGCAAGCATAGTTAAAACAAAAAAAGAAATGCAGGTGCCATTATTAAATTCACTCTAATAATCTACTGGTCCTCGTCAGATACTTCCCTGAACAATTAGAAATAGAGTGGTAGTGAACCAAGCAGCTCTACAAGTGTGCTAGCATCACATTATTAAGGATGCTGCTGCTTGGCATCGTCCCTATCCACAAAGCTTTAGACCACGCCCTACAAACAAATAGCTGGAGTCTTCAAAATAAGAAACCTTACGTGTAAATCTAGCCTCAAATTCCATTGATACTGGGACCTGCATCTTGACAGCTTTTGTTGCAATTTCACATGTTCATGAGCGATTACCGATACCTGCGGTGACATTTGCATTAATTGGCACCTGATCACTGCAACTCACAGGGAACATTGCTTTTCTCCGGCACAAAGTAAAACAGCAGCATAAGTACCTGATCAATCTCAAAGGCAAAGGCAGCATCACCTTCCCCACGATCGAAGCTATCTACTGTAAGCATATACAGCATAGACCGCTTATAACGTAAGTCGCCTGAGTCGCGAATATCCGCACTATAAGCGGTACCGCACTATAACCAAAACAACATTTTTGAAAGGCTGCGCGTGTGCAAAACAGGACCAAGAGACAGCCGCGCGATTCCGACTATCGGTGCATGCGACTGGGACGTAAGTTTGCATCCGCTTAAGTTTGAAAATGTTGAAGCGGTTAGCGTCCGCGGACCTGCGGTGCCGACATAACAAGCGCGCGCGCAAAAAAAAAAAAAAAAAAAAAAAAAAAAAAAAAAAAAAAGAAAAAAAAAAAAAAAAAAAAAAAGCGCCGTAACGGAAAGACGCCAACTAACTTTTCGGATCTCCTCAGTTATGCGGAGTTCGCCGCGATACCACAATGCACAGAAACTATACGTCAAACGGCAATTGAAGTTTCCGCACGCTTTCGATTTTCCGGGCGCGTGCGCGATGTCGAAAACAGCGGCGACCACGAACCGCCACACGAGTGTTACACACACAGGCCCTCATTTTCGTCGAAGATGTAAGGCACCCCTTCTAAATGCAACAAGTGCGAAACGTTCCGTTGACTCGGCACCAAACCGCAACTTTGATAATGCGCGGCCACCACCGACGAGGCAGCTAGCGTTCGTTAGGCCTAGCGCGTGCATTGCGATGTGGCATGCTGTCGCGAGACGCTTGCCCAAGATGGGGCGTAGAAGAGATCGCATCACGAGCTAAACCGAGGGAAGCACGCGTGTACTGCCCTCGGTTTAGCTCGTGAGTGCGCAATTATTTTTCCTGCATAGAACGAACCAACTAGCCCCTCAAGACGTCCTGATCAACGAAGTTTCGGTTCGCGGTCGGGAGAACAGCCGCCGCAACTATCCTGAAAAAAAGTCTTCCAAGCTTGTAAGTCCGCCTGTTGGTCGCCGAAGGCGAAAGCTCGATCGCGTCTCAAAGCATTGTCACTAGCGCGGTATTCGAATTCGCACGCGCGAAATCTGCGCTCTACGACGACGCAAACAGCGGTGGACGCGGGCGCCCGTTCGTGGCGGGGCGCGCATGACAGGCGGCCGAAGCAAAGGCTTCCCGGTCGCGCACCCAACCAGTCCCCCTCCTCGCACCCCGCACCCGTGTAGGGCAGCTGCACACCCACCTCCCCGTAATCCCCACCCCCCTTCTTTCTCCCCCCTCGCGCCTCGCTCATTCTTTCCGCGTCCCCTCCTCCGTAACGCTGTCGTCGCTCTCTCCCCGGCCGGCGCACCTGCGCTGATAATCGCGCTCGTCCCCTCGCTTCTCGGAGGAGTGGCCGGCAACCGCATTATAACCGGTCTTTCATCTTGGGGGACTGCACAATAAGCGGTATGTGTATACATGGAGTCCTATGGGAGGGTAAATGGGAGTCAGAAAAAACCGCATTATAGCCGGTCCTGCACTGTAAACGGTTACGTTATAAATGGTCTGCGCTGTATATGTGCTGGTAACCTTCTTCCTACACAGTAGATTCTATTCCATGACTCTCTAAAGCATTTCTAGTAAGCGCATATGCACAAACCAAAGGTACTTACAAAACATACTAGACTATCTTTAGCGAGCGTATCACTGAACGTGTGCCCGCCAATCTTTTGCAAGCGCACACCATCTAGAACTATCATAGCCAGGAGGATTCCCACTCAAGGAGTCCGCTCTGTGAAACTAATGCAGACTGCAGAAATTCCGGGGTGCAAAAAAAAAAAAAAAAGGTAAAAAGCAAGCAGAGTGACGAAGGCATATAGAAGTAGTTCCTTCATTCTCTCGGGGTCTGTGTTTTAGAGGTCAAAAAGCTTTTCGCATTTAATATTAAAGAGGAATCCCTCAAACAGTGTGAAACAAGGGCTGCATTGCACAAGCTTTTGCTACCTCACACATTTAATTTAAAACGTAATTCGACATTACACTCAAAGGGACTTTAGAGCAAACTAGAATCAGGTTTTATGCCCCTTTAACTCATGAAATGTTAGCATAGTAAGAAATGCCTCCGTGTGACAATTGGAAAGACAATCGCCATTAGCGCCTCATAAAAGGTAAGCTTGGTTGCGCTGTTGGCTGATGTGAGCTGAAGGCTGAAAGCGTGCGTTGCCACTATGCTCTGAACTGTACCCTGAATTCGCACCATAACAAGAGGTATAAACTAGCTTGTTCCAGAATAGTAAGAGGCAATAACTAGTCAATGGTTTCGGTAATTAAATGAATCAGCCTATGTCTTTCTAATCCCTGTATTCAAACGTGTGCCTTAACTTGAAGACTCATCTTGAACGGTTGACATGATCGTAATGCTCGACGTAAATGCACCCAAGGGCATACAATGAGCACCTTGCGATTGTTCACATCAGGCGTTACGTGTACTTGAACTAGCCAAGTTGAGGCCTGAAGTCAAGGCCCATTTCTGAATACTGGGGTAAATAAGTCATCGCTTAGTAACCACAGCTACCTCTGTCTAGGCACGCGGCTAAGCGACTAAAAATTTTGCCGCAATACCTGTTGTCGCAGGTCGCTGAGACCCGCCCTTCCCCGAAGCTGGCCCCGCAAAAGCCGTCGTACAGTGCAGCCCACGCACAAAGAGAGGGACGGCCGGCCCCCCACAACCGCCGGCCGCGGCCCGGCCGGGGTACGGGAGGGGCGCGGCGTCCCGGGTGGGAGATTTACCTTTTTCGGGGGGAAGGGGGGGAGCCGGGGGTGGTCACCGATCCGCGGACCACCCCCCCACCAACCAGAGACCGAGAGAGCACACCCATTGCGAGAGAGTGACCACCCTTGCGCACAGAGACCACCAAAGACAGAGACCACCACAGCGAGAGGGGCGAGACCACCAGCAGTGACGGTCGCTGCTGCGCTACAGGGCCGGTAGTAGCCAAGCCACAAGCCGCAGCAGCCTTCCTTAGTAGCGAATCCATCCATCCATCCACCGAGTGATCCGTGACTGCCGGTGTTGCGTTTGCTCTCTCCCTGACACCTAGAGTGTTGTGTGGGAAGCCAGCCAATGGGCGGCGCGGGTCGGGCGATGCCCTCCGGGGGGTTCTCTGCCCGAGCTACGGAACTTGCTTGCCAAAGCTGCTCTTACGATCCCTTGGCGCACTGTAGCCCACCACTGGGCTTGTGGTGGTAGCCACATCCGTAGCAGTAAGCCAGTGCGCTAGACACAACCTCCATCTGTCAGACGGCGACCTTCTTTTGTTGGGGGGGGAGGGGAAGGCAGGTTGAGGGGGGGGTTGAGGAGAGTGATGCAGCAACAGAGAGAGAGAGAGAAACAAGTTGTCACTCAAGAAGGCAAGGGAAGGCCAGAACACGGCTGAGCGTCTCTCAGAACTAGTCCACACATGCGGCCAAGCAGTTGAGAGGCACGGTTGATCTTAGGGAGCAACTAAGGAATATTTCAAATCAGTTTTCTTTACTAACAGCAAATTCATATCTACAAGTTTTCTTTGTATTGCTACGATCTGATGGGTTGAAGTTATATCCCTGTGCTACGACGAATGAATTTTTCCTTTCCAGCCTCGCACTGACAATTTATTCCTTTTCACAAAGTTAAGTAGCAGTTACAGCACAGTTTCAGTTACATCCCAGTAATGTGTTCAATTCTGCGTATTCTTTGCACTAGGTACAATGTAGAGGTTTGCACTGTAGCCTCAGCCAAGCCCTTAGAAAAAGCTACTTAAAAAAAGGGAACCTTGCCTAAATTACCTGAGACACTCAGCCATGTTCTAGTTCGCCACATTAAAGAGCAAGCGTTTATATCCGTGAGCAATAAGCTCCACTAAGCGGTGGCCAGTTAAGGAAACAAGACAGCCACCCTTATTGTGGGAGACTACCCGCCATCTACCTTCAAGCCCATGCAGTTGGAGTTGACATCTGCAGCGTGCAGTGTGTGACTGTGTTGTTTTTGCTGCGTAAGCTCTACTTCCACATATCTGCATTTAATACGGCCAATACTTTGTAATGAAGAAAATAACAGTTGTGACATATGAGAAGACAGCAGCCTAAACTTTTATATTTTAAATACCGAGAACAAAGCACAAGTGCATTTAGGTAGCCAGGTGCATCAGTTTGCTTAGTTAAAAAAGCCCTGACTATCTTTTTTTAACTGCAACCACAGACTGCAAAGAGAAACATGGCAGCAGCCTGCAACTCAATATTAACTTTGGTTTGCGTTAGTTGTTAACGTCAAGAAGTGTCAAGTTTAATGTCTGCGACATGTGACCAGGAGGTGAACCATTGACGTTGCGCCTAGCAACAGCCACTGTGGTTAATGTACTTCAAAAAGGAAATACAGTCTACGCTCGTTATAACGGACCCGCATACAACAGACTTTCGGTTACAACGGACCATTATTCAGCCTAAGTTTGGTCTGTGTATTAAACTAATGGAGCGAAGTTCGCTTTTAACGGACCACGATACAACGGACTATCGGCTACAGTGGACGAAATCGGCGACATTTTTTTGTCGAAATTGGGCGCATAAAGCGGACTTTTGCCACATTGACGCGGGCTGACAACAGACTTGACCACGCCGCTCTCCACGCGCTAAAGCCGCGGCAATTTTAAATTGTGGCTGGCAACATTGGTGGCTTTCGGCCAAGCCAAGCCTTCAGCCAAGCCAGTTTGAGAGCGCGTTGGTGCGTTGGTCACGCGAATGGTTCGAGCGTTGCAACTGTGTGAAATGCGGTGCCGCGGTGCCAAGTGATTGCGTCATCACTCAAGGGTGCCCACCAATCTCATATCGCAAATTTCTTTTCAAGATAAGTGTAAATAAAGAGCTTTTGTTTGTGGTTTGCGTTAGACGTTCGTCACTCATTGCAGTAACGTTGTTAGGCATCGCGACCTAAGTTTTGAAAGTAAGACGTTCTCGTGCACCAAGCAGGTGAGTTCGACTGTTAAATTAGTATATTAATGTGAGAGGTGCCTTGGTGCTGTTCAGTTCACAACTCGTCGCTCATTAAAGACCAGCTTTGGATTAACCCGCGAACCGTGGAGGCTGCGCGGGAGCAACAGCTCCCAGCGGCCCCACTTAAATATGCGTTCTCGTCCGCACTAATATAAGAAAGAACTTGTCCCCAAGCCGATCAACAGCAGGCTTTAACAGCAGCCTTAGAAAGCCTGCTGGAAACGCATTTATTTTCGGGCTAAGCTTTGCTGCTGTCCAGGGGCCACATAAGCGTCCCTGCACCTACCGTAACGGCAATCGCTCATTAATTAGAACTTGCAATGCAATTTTCTTAATAACCGCTGCTGGCGATCGAGATCTTTCGTAACCATGCTGTCGAATACGTTCAGCATGTATCAGCAGAACTAGCGTGCCCCATACTACTGACGATCGTCACACGGTGACGCCCCCCCCCCTCGCGGAGTTTGGATATTACGGACTTCGGATAAAACGGACTCATTTTGCCGGATTATCGTGGTCCGTTATTTTTTGCAAACAGTTCATCCGGTCACCCAACTGCAAACTGCCCTCGACGCTCAAGCAACAGCTGCAATACTACACGTGCACCTTCGCACAGCTGGTAACCTTGGCATCGCTCATTTTGTTTCTGCGAGCCGAACGCTCCAGAACAAAAGCCCCATGCTCTTTTTCAGGTTCCCGCGCAAGCATTTCAGGAATGATACGAACTGAGGCTGAATTATTTCGTTTCGTCCTGGATCGCATTTTGACAAGCCAAACATACAAATAGAGCCACCCTTACTTTTCCATCCGTCATCTTTCGATAAGTGCTACCTCGCGTCCAGAACAAACACAAAAATCATTTTCTGGGCTTATTAGAAAACACCTGCAAAAAGCTTTCTTGAGGCCAATTGTGTACACGAAACATTAGCTATTCACATCCAGGACTCACAATGCTTACTACTGCATTAGCCACTATTCACCATCTTGGTATCGTGCATCAAGAACCCTCATCTAGGAAGTCCATATGTGATCGCCACCAGACTTCCTTTCTAAATGACTATCTTTGTCCTGATTACAGCTTCATACAATAGCTTATGTTCTATTTTACTACTCCCCCCCCCCCTCCAATTTCAGCCCAATAAATGGAACTTTTACAGTGGACCTAAAAGCTGCTTCTGAAACCAGTTTAGTCCCGCACACAATGCTTCGCATTAAACGACGCAAAAAACATCACAGCCGCACACACACGCCGTCAGATGCAGAGACCTCCAGCAGGCATTAGACATTTAAAATCTTTCCAAAACTCGTTACCCCGCCACCTACAGCTCTTAACGAGCTTACCACTTTGCAGCAGTTTTTTTCTTTTAACCTTGCGGCTCTCTGAAATGGCATGCAACAAGAGCTGCCCTTCGACATGCACACACGCACGGCTTGGATGACATGACGATGGTTGGGATACTTCCGAGACGCTGGATTGGCTGCTGTCGGCTATTTACCTGCCAGCTGACGTGGCTGCTCAGGTTCTCGACGACCAGCTGGTAGTTGGTCCTCACCGGAGGCCCAAACCTACTGCTGGCACAGACCGAGAAAGAAAGAGAGGTAAAAGAAGAGTCAACAACGTTGCCCCTGTAATAATATGAACAATTCTTGGGGTTTAACTTCCCAAAACCATGATATGATTTTGAGAGATGCCGTAGTGGAGGGCTTTGGAAATTTAGACCACCTGGGGTTCTTTAACGTGCACCAAAAACGTACACGGGCCTCAAGCATTTTTGCCTCCATCGAAAATGTGGCCACCATGGCCAGGATTCGATCCCGCGACCTCCGAGTCACCAGTCGAGCACCATAACCACCAGACTGCTGTGGTTGTGGTGCTGTTTACATTTCATTGCAGTACAAACATGTTGCATCAACATGTTGCAGACTCAAACATGTTGCATTAACTTTTTTTTTTTTTTTACTAAGATACACAAGATGCCTTGTCGACGTAACAAACTTCTCATGCCTAGCTAAACAGCCCAGCAGTATTGCGATAAACACTTTCACTTGGCATCCCCGTGGGTTCCCAACTACACTGCCGTCAAATAGAAGTGTGGGAATCTCGGCTGACCTGTCCCTGGAGCCACCCTGGTAGCGACCCCCCGCCTCCTCCTCCTCCACCTCCTCCTGGCGGCGACCTCCAGTCCCGTGAACCCGGTGCAAGGATCCTGCCCCCCGGTCCACGCCGACTTCCGTGTGCCAGCTCCACGGAAACCCTGGGCCAACAAACAAAGCATCCCACACAATAGCATCACGCTCACGTACTCTTCAAACGAGTACAATACTCACGGATTCAAACGGGACAATTTAGGGCTGAGTAACGCACATACTTTCCTTCCCACAGTCTTCAATTCGACTCATATCACCGTGATTTCGAATCGAACGCACAGATCAGAGTCAACATTATCTTTAGAGACCAGATTCGTTGCCACATGGTGTGTTTCTCTTGAGAAATTGCGCATACCAGTCGTTATACTAAAAAATTTGATGTTGCGTTTGAATACGCAAGTACTGTACACATTTCTACCTGGTGCTACTAATGATGGAAGGAAGGGGAATTTTAGGGGCTCGTTCTTCTTTGATTGACGCAATATTAACAATAAATAACAGACAATAATGCTAAGGAAAGTACAGGGGATGTTATATGAAAGAATCATGATATCAGTATGAAGAAAGTAAAGAGGACGAAACGATAACTTGCCTGCCAGCAGGGACCGAAGCTGCAGTTCAAAGGTTGCAGGCTTGGTCCCTGCCAGCGGCAAGTTATCTTTTAGACCACTTTACTTTCTTCCCATTTCACATCATCATACCTGATGCTCCTGCTGCTCTGAATTGTTTACTATAACAGTCTTCGAACAGAAGGTCCCGATAGTCTCCAACTATGGGACCTCCTCCTGTATATTTAATACCAGAAGAATAGCCCAACTCTTAATAAGCAGCAGCATCCTTGTCATTGCATTCTTGTTCACATGCCAATAGCTGCTGGCCTACTAGAACGCCCACAAGCTCTTTATTCACAGTATGATGTAAGTGAACGCCTTAGAGTATCAGCTTGGCCGTGAATAAGTACAATCAGGGTAGCAAGCCCATCCTTTTTTTTGATGATGAATCATTTCAAAGACACTGCCGACCCCTCAACGCACCTTTCGCCAAGCAATTCCTTGCCGTTGAGATCCTTGATGGCATCATCAGCATCTCTGTGGTCCTCAAACTCCTGAAAAAAAACGGCAGCCGCCGACAACAAACGCATCCGTGAGCCGTGCACCAGCAATGAGCTCGTCCTCAACAACCACTTAAATATGCAGTTACCAGCAGTTTTTAATCTAACTACACGTTTACCATTTGTAAAACACCAGAGACAAAACACGAGAACATGCAGCGCAGGTGATGTCATATTGGTGTAGCTGCCTCCAACCTCAATGCACAGATAGCATATATTTGTCGATGAAAACGAAACTGTCAATATACTACAGCCTCTCAGAAAAAAACTAAGTTCCTTGCTTACTAGAGTGCTTATTTGAGCCAGTTGGTACATCTTGATAGTAGGAGTGTGCGAATATTCCAAAATTCCGAATAACGAATCGAATAGCATTCTAATCAATGAGGTACTCAAATCGAAATAGTGTTCTATTTTCGACTCAGTACTCGAATCGAATAGGACATAATAGAAACACCGAATACTTTTTCAATATTCTTTGAATAATAAACACCCATTAACCCTCTATTGCATGGCGTCCCATATTTGGCACATACCGATTAACATTTTTTATAGCGGGCGCAAGAGGACCAGTGGAGAATGTGACACAGTTAGAGTAATCCTTACAGTTACGTGCACTAAATATAAAAAAAGCGCTGCCATCCCTAGAGCAGTATGAAATCTAGACATGAAATAGATTTCACAGTGCACGTGCAAGCTCGGATCATGAACAACAGTGACTGCTATATTTTTTTTGCAACCATTTTCTCATTGCAGTGATGCTACCGAGGTCTTCTGATTTGGAGCAATTTTTTGGAGCAGCAAAATTTTCATTTTGGAGCACTTTGGAGCAGGTAATTAAGCATCTGGGAGCACTCTGGAGTGCTCCCAGAGGGAGCAACTAGAGCAACTAACATCCTAGAGTACACTGGAGAAGCAAGTTGCATTTACATTCAAGGGCCTGAATAATTATTTTGGAGCTCTTGTGAAAAGCTAGAAATATTTCGATTCATTGCAAATCTCAAGGAACCAATCATCTCAGGAACACTCCCTATTTCACTCAATGATGCAGAAATGAGGGCATCATGCGGTTCAGCATTTTGGGACAACTTGTTCAGCGATTATTTTCGTAGCATATAAACACAATACCGGTTCAATAAAATCGTACTTTATGAAATAACATTCTAAATACATGCATGTGATAATCAGCAGACATTGTAGACAATCGCTGCGGACGTACAACAATGCCTCAACGCTAAAGACTCACACTGTCCCAAATGCATTGCCCTAAGACAACTCCAAGGAGAAAGAGAGGTTCTTTTTTCTTCACGATCGATTGTATTGCTGGGCGTAACATGACGTCACTTAGCTAGCCTCATAAAGCCAACCTCCTCCGACACTCCTTTCCCTCTCTCTGAGGCCTCTCTGGGCTGGAGCAAGAGCATTCTCACAGTCCTTCTGGATTATCGCTTGCGCATGCGCAGGGTTTCCCGGATATGGATATGCGCTTCAATCAGGCTTCCGCGAAAATGTCAGGAAGTTCGTTCAACGGTGGACTACATGATGTAACAAACTTCGTTGTCCTTTTGCAGTGAAGTTGTATATGGCTAGGGAATTTGGTTTGTACACCGAAAACCCCGTGTAGTGCCCTCTGAAAAACATGGCAAAACAAAAAAAAAATAAAAAAATAAAACTCACTGGGTACCTTATGCATTCGCCTAAGACGACTCAAGGCGACAGCCATTTTGTTTTTATAACGATAGCAATTATATGGACATTCTCGACTGTTGCCGCCGCCACCGTCATGTTTTGTGCAATGTCCAAATCGATAACATCCCCCGCGCATCGTACGTTTTACACTCGGGTAAAAGCGCGCGAGGGGGCGACGAACGCGGCTGAAGCAGAGATAAAGAGAGCCGACCTATCTCCGTTGCCCGGAGGCCGCAGCCAATAACATCACCGCGCGTGACAGGCCTGCCATCGATTGCTACTCAAACAGAAAGGAACGCCCCGCCCGTCTTCAAAGAGCATGACAGAACGCAAAGGGAGGGGGCGGTGGGTGTCGCTAGAGCAGCAACACTGAACTTTGACTTCAAGGGCGTGGTCGCGATCGCTGGCGCGCGCTGTTTCGGCAGGCATCACAGACGGCTCGTATACCCTTGTCGTGTTGTGCTCTCAACGCGTACAGACAGTGCGAAAAGTGCTTCTCTCCCTGGAGCGGCCACTAAGCCTAGATCCGCAAGGCGGCAATACCATCGCCGCGCCATTTTGGAGGTCCGTTCGTACGCGCCGTTCGTGCTGCACGTACATCGGCGTGCAAGAGGTGTTCCGGAGGTCTCTAGTCATCCAAGTCGCCGTACGTGTCTCGAACACAGCGTGTGCAGAAAGCTTTTTGCGCGTGCGGAGGCGAATGCGCGGGCTTTCAAAATGGCGACCCCCGCCGCTAGCGCTTCTCGCGGATGACATCAAGCCTTACTTCGTATAACAATACAATTTGTTGGTATCGCATTCACTGCTTCGAGCTTAAGCGAAACTAACAAATTGTATTGTTACACGAAGCAAGGCCAGCAGCTAATTTGGACCCGATCTCGCGTAACTAAACAGAACGCTGGTTAATGGGAATATGGCCACTCCAGGTGCCGAATCGGTTTTCGTGTTGTCCGTTCTTTAAATGCGAAGTAAGCGTTGAAAGCACAGCAAGATTACGAGCAGTCTCACCATGCCTCGAGATAGCGCGCGCCAGCGACTGCGCCCTTCGAGCGACGCAGCCCCCTCAGAACGAAGCGAATGCGTTTTCAAAAAAATAATTGGAGGGCAAACACACGGCAAATTCACACACGCACACACCCAGGCACCAAACACGCACCTGGGTGTGTAGGCGTGTGTGAAATGTGCCGTGTGTTTGTGCTCTAATTATTTTTTGGAAATCAGCAACCAACTAGCCCAACAACGAGTTCGTTTACTATGAATGCGATAATTCCGTATTTTATAATTTTTTTTTTAACCATCAGCTATCGATCCTGGAAAGCGAGGGGGCGGAGGTGTAACATTGTATCTATTACTATGGGGTTCCCCAGATTTCATTCCGCGATGTCCAGAAATAGCGTTCTGGCGGCACGCGTGCAGTTATTAGTGAAAATTGCTTTAATTACGTGCAGTGCGACTCTTGAAACGAGGTATCAGCAGCGTTTCTGGAACGGACGACGTCCGCCGATGAATCGCCGCCACACTTACAAGCTACCGATTGGCCAAAACGTCACGAGCCTGCAGAGCGTGTTTTGCCGTTGGGCCGACTTGCACAACAGAAGCTGCATCGGCACCGAGCATAGCATCGTGGATTACTTGGGACGCATGCGCGACCACTGTTTATTCAGCGGAATATTTCTTGGTACGTGGTTGTGATTTTGGCCGCCCCGAGAACACGCTGCAAATGCTGGTGATATACCCCCCCCATCTCCCCCAAATCCGAGACTTTGGCGCAGTTTGGCGCAATTTCCGTTGATATTATCAGGATGGCGCAGTAAATCTGATTTGGCGCACTTTGGCGCAGTTGGCGCACGAGTGGAATCACTGTCATTGCAGAAGCAAGAAAAAATTATTTTGGCATATCTCGTGGCTTTGAAAATTCATGCTCATTAAGGCTCTTCTCAATTCCGTTTTCCACTACGGCATATAGTCGGAAATCGGTATGTACCATATTTGGCACAGTATGCATGTGAGTGATGAAATGTGCAATATGCTACCATGTATGTTTTGTTGCACAGTGCAAATACAAACAAAAAGAAATCCTCTGAGATCATGCAGCACAGCTCGTTTTTGCCAGATTTCAGTTGTGGTGGTAGGTTTTGAGATGCTTCACGAAAATATCGAGTGTCAGCAGCAGTACCTGGCAATTTTTTTTGTTATATTATTGGCGTGGGTACACGAAAAAAAATTATGTGAAGTCTAACCAGTGCACGGTGATATTTAGTTTTTACGATTTGTCGGCAACTGACACTCACAACCACAAGTCAGCGGTGGGAAATTCGGGCAGGAAAGTACAGCAAGGCGGCACCATGCGAAGAGCCAAAGGTGTAAGCAGCCATCTTGCACGCAGATGTCGGATGTTAGGTGCACTAACCAAAATGTTCAATTATGCCTGAACACAGGAAGCAATTGCTTTGCTTTATTCCACAAATCAAGCTAGAAAGACCAAAATCAGTGAGATTTTGTTTTTCAGCCATGGCAGCAATTTTGCTCGCCCACTTGCATAGTGTGCCATATTTGGCACAAACCTTTATCTTCATTAATACAGTCTCAATAAATCTGAAAATTTTTGTACATGTTATTCTTCATGTAGTTAATGATAAAAAAATGATCAAATAATTTTTCAATTGATTTTCTCATAATTCATGCAATAGAGGGTTAAAAATCTCAAAGGAACGAAAGATAGGAACGCAGAAGGGCCATGTTTCTTGTTTTAACTGTAGAATTATGCCAAGATGAATGCAGCTCAAGGTTTTATGCGACTATCGACACAGATTGACGACTATATGAGGCGTTCTTGCTTAAAACTCTAATGTTGCCGAAGCTACAAGAGTAATCAATCGACTATATAGGGGGGTATGCACTCGACATCATCCGCCAGGATCGCTAGCATCGGGGTCGCCATTTTGGAGGTCCGTGCGCTCTCCGCATGCGCATAAAACTCGCTGCACGCGCTGTGTCCGAGATCCGTACGGCAACTTGGATGTCTAGAGACCTCCGGAACACCCCCTGTACGTCGAAACATGACAGCAAAACGGCGCGTACGAACGGACCTTCAAAATGGCGCGACGATGGTGTTGCCCCCTTGCGGATCAAGGCTCAGTGCATACCCCCCTATTGACTCATGAATATTGTTTAATATTTATATATCAGTTTTATTCAAAATCTGCTGACAAAGTGTCACGTCAGTTGACATAATTGTGTTATTTTTTGTCTGGTTAAAAGCAATCGTAATGGTCCTTTGATGACGCTCGTGAATATTCATTTCAAATAAAATGCCGGGAATTCTTGGGCTGCTTCTAAAATAATTTCATCAGCATTCTAGGGCTAGGTTGAAAATGGTTGCCTTACTATTCGAATACCGTTCAATTAGTATTCGTATTCAATTCGGTTCCAAAATTCACTATCAGCACGCCTCTAGTTGGTACAGTACTCACGGATTGAAATAGGACAATTTAGGGCTAAGTATAGCACATACTTTCATTTCCACCGTCTTCAGTTCGAGTCACATCGGTGTAATTTTGACTTGAACTGGTGGATGAAAGCAAACATTACCTTTAGAGACCACATTAGTCGCGACAAGACGCGGTTATCTCGAGAAATAGCGAATACCGATGGCTGTTCCAACAAATCTGCTGTCTTATTTGAATCCGTGAGTACTGTACATGTTGCTCAGCTCTGTTGCGTGGTTCCTGTAGCTCAAGACAACCAAAATTCAAACCCCAGACTGCAAGTAAAAGAGCAATTCTTGATCCTGGAATTTTACGTGCTAAGACCACTGTCCAGTAATAAACCTAATCATGCCGCCAATGTTTTTCAAAAACTGGCCACTACGCGGCAGTACTGCCATTTACTAACGGTGAACTAAGGTCAGAGCGGTCAGTCGTGCCACTTCTAGAGTGCCGACACTTGTGATTGGTGTGTGCTTCGATATCCGTCCGAAGATTTTCTTTTTTTTCTCTCTCTCTTCTTTCTTACCTGGCTAGGCCACAGTATCTGCGGCCACCCGCTTCAAATGGAACAGCCACCTATCATCATCATCATCAACTGCAATCCTGGGCGCATTCGTTCGTTTGAGGTCAACGCTACAACATGGCGCCACCGTCGCTCTCACTCCACCGTCACCGGTTTTCAACATGACGACGCAATAAAAAACTACACTCTATCGCTCAATGCGAATGCAGAAAGAAAGCGTGTGCAACGTCGTCAAGACTCACCACAAATCCGAAGCCGTTCTTGAGGTGTATGTCTCCGACGCGCCCGTAACCCTTGAAGAAGCGGTCCACGTCCTTCTCGCGCACCTGATAGCTGAGGTGCCCGATAAACACCCTCGTCGTCATGGCTGTCTCGTCTCTTCTCTGAGACATGACGAAAAACAGAGACGTGCCTCTTAATTAGCGAGAAACTCAATTAACAACGACGTTAGCAGTTCAGAGACGGCACAATAATGAAAAACTACGAAGTCGGCTCTCTTTCGACGTCAACGCACTCGGAAAGTCTACGCGGCGCGCAGCGCAAACAGGAAAACAAGCACCTGATAACAGCTGCTGCATTTGGCTTCTTTCGCCGACTGGACTTGTTTTTTTTTCTTTCTTTCATGGCGGCGTAGGCGGGCCTGGCGATTAGAAACGCGGACTAGCGGCCATTTTTATTTTCTTTTTTTCTCTCGTTTGGCCGGTATTTTTCCAGCACGCGCGCTTTCGCCAGCTGCTAGGTTGTTTCTTTTCGAGGTCTCGCAAGCTATTCGCGTCGTTCGAGCCAGGTAGACGAGAAAAAAAATATTAAAAGCTACCCCTCACCCCCCAACCTCCTTGCCGCAGTGTGAATAGATTGTAGACGGCAAATTAGCAGCCATACCTGCCATTCGAGAAAACGTGAATTTGCACTTTTCGAGTGGCCAGGCAAGTTTAGACACAGAATTTCGGTGACTGCGAAGAAGTACTACAACCTATCCATCGTTAGAGGCTAATGTTTGCGTTGCATATGTCAAGGCAACAACGGAAAAACAAGGGGGGGCAGGGACGGAGGAAAAGATTACGATTGAAGTGTTCCAAATTGTGCGAAGGTACAGTTTAAACGTCAGTTAAACCGCTGGTTTGTTGGTAAACGAGCCACGCTAACGAAGGCGCAAAAGCGGCACCGACAAATAAGGAAGCGACGTCGTCGATTTAACAAGCAGGCAAAAAAACACACGCGAAGAAGGCGACCCGACTAAGCCTTTTCGAAATATGCGCGTCAGCGATTTAGCCGCTGTAAACACTAATGGTTAACGCAATCGCTGGCGTTGGGCGCGGTAAGACTACGGTTAGCTTGGGAGGTAGTGCGGTACTTACCGGGTCTTCGCGATGCGAAAATAATTAGCGCTGCAGATTGCTAACCATAGGCCTTCTTCACAGTACGCAACAATCAACGCCGACTCTACGATTCTTTCTGGAACGCAAACAGAGCCGTGACGTCACGGACGTCTGGCCTACGTCACGGGTGTCACCTGACAAAAAGAAAACAGCAAGAAAAAAAGGGAACTGCAAGGTGCTTGATAAACAACTGCGGCAAATTCAGTCGTAGCGTGTACCTGCGGTATTTGTATGATCTGTGAACGGCGTCTGTACGAACGTGCAGGATGTTGATTAACGATCTCGGAGGCCGTAGCTTACCATCTCGGAAACCTCGGTAAATCGAGCTATCGTGCTTATTTTAAGGCATTTAAAGGGAGCTCTTTTAATTCTGCTTGCTTTTGGACAAGTTTCTGAGCAATATCCGTTCCTCAAAAACAGTAACACGTCAACTACAGGAAGGTTGAATCCATGGTGAGAAAAAAAAACTGCGAGGCAGCGCTCGCTGCAGTTGCAAGGCTTTTGACAATAGATGACGCTAGCTGTTAAAGGGCCTGTTTTGCGCATTAAACAATGGCACAGAGTGAGCAATGGGGAAAAGTTTGAGTACATAGTCATTTTGCGCGCGCTTTTGCGAGAATGCGCCGCGCTCTTCATTGCATAAATGGGACCAAATGCTTTGTACTCCCCGCTGCAATACGTGGTACGAAATATGTGCAAAGTTCTAGTTGTTTTGTGCTCCAAAAGCTGGCGATATGTTGTGATCCACTTGCAGTCCTAGTTTATTTATGTCAAGTACGCACGTTATAATTTAATTATTATCGCACTATGCAAGTATTTGTACCTTTGTACAAAGAATTTTGCATTAGCTATCAAGCTACAATTATACTAACTACAAAGAGCCAATCATTTCTCAGGCTTTTTGATTGAGCGTTGCTACCGCTCTCGAGTATTCATACAAATATTTTGCGTTCTTAGTCTACCATCGTCTTGTTTCTCTGCAGACGCTTGTACACGCGTGTTGATACATGCATAATCACCAAATTTATAAGTGTGAAATATTTTCCTTGCTCATGTTTTGTAAAACTTTTAAACATTTTTTTAAAACCAGTCGAGAAAATTTGGTTGAAACGCGTAGGCCGCATTCTCTGCATGCACTGATAATATGCAGTCGCGCTACCCGGGGTGGGGGGGGGGGGGGGGGCACCCCCCCTGCCCCCCTTCTTCCTCCCGTGCGCACGCCTTACAGATCGGCATTATTTCATGTCTCATTTCTTTCGTTGAAATAATATTTTTTTTTCTTTGCTTTTGATCAATATCGATTGGTTCGCATGGTAATCATAACATTTTCAAGACTCCACAAAGGTTTTGGACCAGTTACTTCCTGCAGGACCAATCGTGCACCGTAGGCGTGCGCAGTGTGCCCCATAAAAGAGGGGGGGGGGGGGGGTCTCACTGCAAACCTTCTCCCTTTTTGCGCTGCCTAGTTCAAAGATGCATAACCAATTCCAACTTTCCCAAATGTCAATTCTTCTGGCGGCATCGCCCGTTGCGAGACCGGAGCGGGAGCGTAATGTAGAAGCGCTTCTCCAATGGCCATGACATGTTATTTTGTTTTGTCATAGATGACGTCAAAAGCAGACACGCGTTCTTCAGTTGTCGGTTGATGGGGCTGCAGGCAGCCGCCGCAGAGAGCAGGCCACGCGCTCGCGTGTTCCCTTTCATAAAGGACGACAGTGTACACGCGCTTCTCAACGGCCTGCCTTTACTCCCCTAACTTTAATTCTGGGCGTAAAAATGAGTAGAAATTAACTCTTTAGAATGCAACATCATGGTCATCGGCCGCCGTGCATGGTCCGACTGAGTAAAGGTACGGAGCAGACTTTGGCGCCCCTCTTCGATTGATTAAGGAGGCGACTGCACCCCTCCCTCCCCCGTACGTGCGTACGTCTATGCATTGAGTGCAGCTGTTTTTTTCCATCCGATTCGTTGCGGACAAATCATTTCACCTCATTTGTGTTCGACTGGAGATCGAC
The DNA here is from genome assembly GCA_030522465.1 of Rhipicephalus appendiculatus. Classification (NCBI taxonomy): domain Eukaryota; kingdom Metazoa; phylum Arthropoda; class Arachnida; order Ixodida; family Ixodidae; genus Rhipicephalus; species Rhipicephalus appendiculatus. Next base: position 81,492 of record JALIZH010015884.1, on the reverse strand, counting down.
TATTGCCGCACCGACGAAGTCATATCCCGACTGACATCAGCAGCGCTTGATTCAGCTTCGATACGCGCTGCCACAACTCCATTCCAGCCCCTCGCTTCCAGCGCACGGGAAAGGGGGGGGCGCTGCGACGAAACTTATATAACCAACCAAAGGTGAAATCCGAGACCTAACTGCCCTACTTGCACAGGAAAGTCTGTCTTCCCTGCGCTCATTCCTCACAACCTAGTGGAGATCAAGTGCTCACAATAGCCATCTCTTCATGGTGCATACGCCCTTCACCAATAGGAAAGCCACATAACACTGGTAGGATCTAAACGCACCTTTTTCCTTGGAGGCTTGCATTCTAGTGATCCCAGCTGCCCAACAAAGATCCCCAATCACCCAACAAAGCTTTGCTCCCCTACCAAAATGGCAGAGGGCAGCACAGGAAAATGAAAAATGCAGAGTGCAGTGCATGGGTCAAGTATCCATTTAGAAGATTCATCTCCTTGCTGCAGTGCCAAGCCCAAGGTACAGGGTAGCAAATCGGAGTCCTCCTCTGGTTAACCTTCCTGTCTTTCCTTTATCTCTTGGTCCAAGGAAAAGAAGTGCAGGATAGCAATTCATAGTGTGACATAAATGATGGTTTTATTACATGCCAGTAAATGAAAATATACAGGTCACAGGGTAGTTTACTATATACAGTCCAGGACAGGCGTAAGGGAGGCCCTGAGAACATGAAGAGGAAGCGAGGACAATGGCAAGAGAGCAAGCAAGGCCTGCCCATTGATTAGTTGTGCAAAAGTGAATGGCAGTACTGCCCGCCACTTCAACTGCTGTCGTTGGAGTTGTCCCCGTTGTTCTTGATCGGAGACTTGGACCGCGACCGGGAGTGGGACCTGGAGCGGGAGCGAGAAGCCGAGTGGTGGCGGTTGTTGGTCTCTGGAGACTTGCTGCGACTGCGAGACTTGCTCTTGGACTTTGATTTCGACTTGGAGTGGGATCGGGAGCGGGACCGGCTGGCCGACCGGGAGGCGCGTCTCTTCGGGGCCGGGCTCCGGGAGCGGGATCGTGAATGAGATGCAGACCGTGATCGGCGCTTGACCGGGTGACCGGGAATGGCTTCGCCGCTTGGCACTCCTGGACCTGTGCAGTAGAAGAAAGCGCCAATTAGAATGGCTGCCAATCTTCATACAACAGGGCAAGAGTGAAAGGATGCACTGTGGAAAGAATTCTTTCAGAACGTTGGCACCAGTTTTCCGGCACAAAGATTTGGACCCGAAAGATAAAGTCATCACAGAACTCTGTACCACAGTGTCGATAAGGCAAGAATACGCTGCGACCTTGCAAAGTAGTTTACAGCAGTACTACTCAGAGATGGTAAGTGATGAAGGTAGATATCAATGACCAATAAATACACTGCTGAACTAGATAGTGCATGGATATTGTCTAGGAAAGCGGTGCACTAAAAGACAAGGACAAGAAACAAGGATGAGTGCTCTCCTTGTTGCCTCAATTTCTTGTCCTCATCTTTCCGTGCACCGCTTTCCCAGACATTAGCCATCAATGACATCTAGTGTCTTGCCCAGCACCTCCCACAATGCCTCAAATGTTAGCCAAGAAAAACAGCCAAACGAACCTTGATCGACTGCGGCCACGGCGGCTGGCGCTCCTGGACCTAGAGCGGGAGCGAGACCTGCGCTTGACCGGGCTGCGGGAACGGCTACGACGGCGGCTCCTTGAACGAGACCTGGTTGGGCTGCGGCGGCGCCTAGAGCGGGAGCGTGACCGAGAACGGGACCCTGCTGCGCCTGCAAAAAAGACACCAAGCAATCAGTCAAACCATACTGACAGTGGATAAAGGAATGTACACTAAGTCTCTTTGATTTGGCAGCACTTCCTGCACTCAGCAGTTTGTCTTCAATTTAGCTTGAAACAAGGCAATATCGGCATGGTTCACACTTCTATGGTCTAAATTTTGTACATGCAGCGCCAGACTGTTGGCAACAGGTGACAAAGTGCAGCACTGCATATGGTGTGGGAACGTGAAATATCCAGGTGCTTTTGGTGACAATTGCAAGAATGCGAGGAACAGATTTAACGCCTCAGCAGCTGTTAGGACACGTTAGTACATGCTTGCAACGTACTAGGCTGCTTTCAATCATGGTGGTCTCTATCTTGGAATGCTACCCAGACAATATAACATCCACAATGTACAAGGCGGCTATAGAGATAAACGTAATCCCCTTTTGATACAATTAACTTGTTCGAAAATGTGTATTTCCCTACAGCAGCCATTCATTGCAGCAATTTACTTGGGATCAACTGGTTCAGGAAAGTGTAGCCAAATCGAATGAGACCTACTGTCAACTGGAGAACGCATGGGGCAACTCCCAGACGGACATGATGTACAAACCTTTTCTCTTCGAATGAGGCGGATTCGCCGCCCACTCAGGTCAGTGTTGTCCAACTTGTCTAGTGCATTCTTCATGTCCGAGTACGTGGCGAACTCAACGACTCTGCAAAAATGACAAGGAAAGCAATGGACATGAGCCTCCAGCAAACACCTGGCTGTGATGTGCACACTAAAGAGACCAGAAACGAGACGCACCCTTCGTTGCGGCGGAGGCGATGGGCATCTGCGTAGGTCACCTCGCCAGCTTGCCGCATGTAGTCTTTCAGGTCCTTTGCGGAGAAGAAAAAGAAATGGACAACAAGGTTACACACAGCTAGACTTCAAAGTCCCTCGCAAGTGCCAACCCAGCAAGACACACCACCTCAAACAACAAACGGAAATTTTGAATGTGCATCAGGCACCAGCGCAACATTGAATAGGAGCATGTCCAACTGCATATCTGTCACAGGCTCTATCCACAACGTAGAAGAAAGTTTAGTTCCAGGGCTTTGCGAGTGAAAACCTTAACATAGATCAATTCAAAGCATCTCGAGTATTTTAATGCCCACCAAATTTCACAGGAATGCAGACTACACCTGCTTAGCACGGCAACATCAGCGGCCTAGCTAGCACAGTGAGGATAATATCAGGAGTTGTATGTGCCAAAACCCCCGATAAGATGCATGCTGTAGCGGAGGGCCCCAAAGATTTCATCTGGTGTTCTTTAGCGTGCACCGACAACTCGCAGTGCATGGGCCTCTAGCATTTCACTCCAAAATCGCAACCACCGTGGCCGGGATTGAACCCTAGAGACCTTCAGGTCAGCTGAAGAGCGCCATAACCACTGTACCACTGCAGCGGACTACTGATGTGGGGAAGCAATAACATGAAACCCAGTGCGTCGGCTGCTCGCATGCAATCGTGAAGCCTGCAGTCTATCAGCACAGTCTAGTTTTGTAGGGCAATTATGTGAATGCAGCCTGTGGCAGAAATGGCAATGAAGGTTTGCACTTAACACACTGAAACATGTTTTGTCACGCGGTGCAGTCTGTAACAAACAAAACACAATGACGTGGCCACCAGGCTCTCCAAGACCCCGGAAGCTGCAAGAAAGAAGAACCACCGTCGCCACCGCCGGCCCCCCAAGTCGAAGTCCACAGCAGGAGGAGGAGGCTGTTCGCGCAGCACAAATTGGAAGGTGATGCGTATTTTTTGTTTGTTTGCGAAAAGGTGAAGGCGTCGTACGTGATTTACCTGGCTCCACCCCAAGAACCCAGGCCCAGACAACCAAGGCGGGGGGGTGGGGGGACGCAGCCAAGAACACCGAGCCAAGCCCTTCACACGAGGCAAATGCCACACCAGGCGGGAGGGGGGGCCGCAGGCCGTTCCCACATAAGGGGGGGGCTCTTCTCTCCATCCGTGGCAGAGGGTCCAAAGGCCAGGCCAGGCCGCGCAGTCGCCCAATCACAGAGAAAGAAGACGCCCCTGCTGGCCGTCATCTACGGTAGGCCCCCCTCATCATCATCTTTTTTTTTTTTTAGAGGCAACAACATATGCCTACATCGAGGCCCCCCATTTGCATTTTAAAGCCAGTCGAGTATGACGATGAAGAAGGCTGCCACGGTCCCTCCGAGCGGTTGGTCCACCGCAATCACCCTAGGAGGAAGGGGGGGGGTCCACCACGCTTTACCGGTCCTCCACACCAGGATGGGGGGGGCGCTCTCATCAAGCCTTCATCTCAAGGGGGGGTAAAGGAAGGAAGCCTGCCGCACCGATCCGCGGGGCGCACAAAGGCTCGCTCCCCCTCTGAGCAGTGCGAGAACAGAACACACACACGGCCCGTTATTGGAGTTTTCTTCGGCGACAGACAAAAGCTTAGCATCTAGAATTTAGCCTCCACCAAAAGTGCCGCCTAAAGAGCTGTGGCTCATAAACCAGCCTCGACAAGCAAAAACTTTCGCTACTTCTATAAAACCTCTGCCGCTTGCTCTGTCCTGTGTCGCTACACTCTAAGAAATGATCGAGTAAACCGGGTGTCTTTTTGTCCCACAATAATCGTCATCTATCTTGCGTTCCTTTCCTTGCATTATCACCACGCTCCCGGAAGTTTCTGGTCACGAACGACATGCACGTTATCAGCGTGACATAGCATTCTTGATAGGAAAGTGGCCAGCGCAGAGTTTTCAAAAAAGGAAGCGCAAGCAAGCCGGATGACGATTATTGTTGTGGGACAAAAGGTCAACTTTTATACTCGATCATTTTTTAGTGTACAAAACCAACCCATGGATGCAATTCTGTACGCATTCTATAATGGAATGTTCGTGCTTGCCTCGCACGAATGATTGAGACTTGTGCATAGACCTCCTGTTCGAGACGTTTACGTGAGCCTAAGACAACCATGCGCAATCGCCAGCACGAACATACTAGTATAGAAAGCGTAAAGATTGCGCCCCAAATCCTTTTGCAGGTATTGGTGGCAGTTGATTGGGTCCTGCTATTTATGAAACTGCAGCGGTTTTTGATGGCAAAATAAGAGTTCCCATTAACCCAGCTACTATCAAAGCTAAAGCTTCATGGAAGAGCTGTGGTACGAGTGTGCAAGAAACTAGTTCTGGACGACTAAAACCAAGCGCGCCACTAAACATACAGGTGAAAAAATTTACGGCAACGCTGCAAAAGCCACGTTTGCTGAAACGATTGATTTACTGATCCACGCTTGCACTTCACTGCATTTTGCAGACTGTTAGGAGCGGTCGGGTATTTGAACTAATCTAGCCTCACAGATGTAAAGGTGCTGATGAGCTACATATCTCAATGTATTAATGAAAGCAGTAAAATGTTATCTGTGGCTCTTGCCTAAACCATGGTCACAGCTACGGCAAAAAAGAAAAATTCAAGAGATCATCCAAGTCACGCCAAAATGCACCTGTAGTGGCCATTACTGAAGGCTGCGTAGCCTCCCACTTACCTAACCTAGCCTGAAAAGACATTTAAGGTGTCCACAGTAGACTACAAGTTCTACAACTAGAAAATGCACGCAAAAACAGTTACACAAACTAGTAGGATGCCTCACCTGCCAGCTCACACGGCTACTCAAGTTCTCAACTGTCAGCTGGTACTCTGTTCTTGTTGGAGGGCCATAGCTGGAAAAAAAAAACACGGCTCATGAAGGGCAGAGAGACTCGAAGGCATAACGTCACAATAGAAGAAGCCACGTCCTTTGCAAAGGCTACCTCATGCCCGTGAAGATCGCACGCAAAGTTAGAAAATTACACTGGCAAGTACAATTGCCGCAACTCTCAAACAGCGTGAAAATTTAAACGAGGCACTGTGGAGAGAATTCTTTCAGTACGTTGGCACCAGTTTTCCAGCACAAAGAGTTGGTCCCGAAAGATAAGTCATCACAGAACTCTCTGCCACAGTGTCGACAAGGCAAGCCCGAGCATTAACCCTGTAAGTTGTGCCCTTTGACAAAATTTCTTTTTAAAACACAACTGAAGAGCAACTACGGTAGAAACCTGCTACTATGTTTCTCGGTGCAGTTTTCCTGCCTGCTACATAGTTCAGAGCCAGTTCTGGCATAGCTTCCGATCGGATCGAATATACTGTGAAGCCACTAAATCTGGGCGTTCATGCAATGTTAAGTGAAAATGCGGTAACTTGAACAACAATGGGGGAGTACCAACCGGCGCCTTGGCGGGGATCTGGATGCAGCACGTGAGCGATAGTAGTCTGCTCCACGCCGGATTCCACGAGCCAACTCTACAGAGACACTGAAAGAAAGAGGGAGATGTTACGACAATGACTCCATTAGGCAAGAGAAGAAACAATCAGAGACGAGAAGCTAGGTCAAGTGGCCGTGCTATTCAGGGCTCATCATACACGAAAGCAAACTCATACAAAGCTTAGTGGCATGGTGCATTACATATGTGCGACAGGTGCCATATGGGCACACTGCACCTCCAGCCCTCTCATATAGATTGCAGTTTACACACGCTCCCTACTCCTGCAATGGGCACATTATTTGTGCACAGTAAGAGAGTTACAAATAGAAGGTAACTGGTTAACAGTAATGAGTTACCGGTAACCAGTTACTGCCCCAAGACTTGCACAGCATCACATTTGCAGAGATATTACAAGATCACTCACCGGTCCCCGAGTAGCTCCTTCCCGTTCAGCTCATACACAGCGTCATCAGCATCCCTGTGATCGTCAAACTCCTGCATTGGGGTTTGGAAGCAAGAAGTGAGTGCTGCTGCCTTCAAAGGTGTGGACGCAAAATGCTGCCATGGGATTACATCAGCAACATGGTTTCCGGCAGCATCAGTTGGACCCGAAAGATGATTGGTGAGCTCATCACAGACAGTATTGAAGAGATCCTTTGCAATGACAGACTTCCATACGACTGAAGAGTACTGTCACACTTAACACGACTTGCAAGATGGGAGCCCATGGCCCCAGAGGGTTTCAAACAATTGCACACAGCTTCAATTTGCACTCATATCCACAACTAAACGATGTTTGCTGTCAACCTCAAGAGTGACAGAACAAAGCTCACGAGGCCATGTGCTCCTGTGTTGCAAGTCATTTCAAGCCATGTTGGTGAACAGGCAACCAGCGTTCCATTGTAGTGAATATGATAAGCGGACACCATCTCGTTGCTACCATGTTAGAGCATCGACACAGTGTGAAGTTATGTGTCTAACATCACGTGCTAAGCTCTACAGTTGAGTTAAATATGTTTAGCACACTAGGGTCGCTCATTACGTCTGGCGAAAATGTCCTACTGACATTAAGACAGATTCAGATTTCCCTTCTGAACTGAATACCACCAAACACTATTGCATATAAACAGATATTTTTATATATACATATATATCGTGCAAAGTGCTAAAACAAGAGGCCTGCCTTTGTGAAAGTCTGCCACTGCAAAAAAAAAAGAAAAACCTGGCGCCATATGTTTAATACAAGCGTCGTCTGCCTTCAAAGCAAGGTTTTACGACTTGGAACATAAATTTACGATACGAGATCGGTTATAACGCGGTCAACAAAAGAAAGAGCAAGCAGATGGCGCTGTCAAGAACGGCGATACAACGACGGTGCGTCGTCCCACTTCTCGAATTCACGTCGTTCTGGGCGGCACAAAAGACTTCAAGAACTTACCACAAAGCCGAAGCCGTTCTTGATGCTGATCTCGCGGATGCGACCGAAGCCCTTGAAGAAGCGCTCCAGATCTCGCTCCCGAACTTCGTAGTTGAGGCGTCCGACGTAGACGCGTGACGTCATCTCTGCCCAAGGACAAAAGAATGGAGAGAAAACGGGGGCGTCGTTACCGTTTGATCGCGGAAACCAGTGACGTCACGGCGGGGAATCAAAAAGAAACGGCTAAGTCGACGCTCGAGAATTCTTGGATCAGTTGGATGTTTTCCGCACCACAGAGTTTTGGTCCCGAAAGATGGACATCATGTGAATTCTCGAGCGTTTGGCGGGCATCGCTCAAAAAGCCGGCGTGGTATAGAACGTTCTAGGAAGCCATGTGGGCGCCCAAACCACACTGCGAAGTGCGCTTACCGGCCAAAAATTTTGTAAAACAGGGTAGTCTGCCGTTAGGCTTGCGACGGAAAAGCTAGCGTTATCTAACAATCGGACAATGTGTGACGAAAAAGCGGGGCACATCGGTTGCTCGCTCAAAGTGGCGACGAACGTTTCAAATATGTCGATTTTAAATAATTGACTAAGGAGTACCGATTGTGATTGCCGTCGACACTGCAACTGTAGATACGCCGAGTCGTTATAAAATCCTGCGCGACGACAAAATTAGAAACAGGGCGGCCTTGGGTACACCACGCTACAGTGGCGTTAGGGTTAGCGAGACAGCGCGCGAGGCATGGTAGAAGCCTGTTGCGCCTAACAACAATAACAACAAAAATAAAAGCCGAGGGTCGCGGAAAAAAAGCATTCCACCGTCTGTACTCACCCGGGCCGCTTTTGTCGGTGCGAACTCTCGATTGATGCCGAGATCTACGTTACTTTTCTGGGGAACCAGTTACTTCTTCGTGCTTAGAGCACGAGTACGGTAAAGGAAAGGTGACCTTCCCACCTCGACGAACGACTGCACGCGTCCTACGCCTTTCAGCAACAACGGGGATCTCACGGACGCCCGCCAGGGCTGCGTAATTTTGTTATATTTGTGAACTCTCGACACCAGACACGCCGTCAAGTGGATAAAGGTTTAATGTAGGAACTAAAATATATGTACAAAAAAGCTTTAAGTAAAAGTTTGAGTGCAACGCGAGTACCTTTGTGATATGTGAGTGCAGTTATACATAATTTATTTCTAGACGGCAGCACTGCGCAATTTACTTCGGACCAAAAAACAAAAATACAAGACTAAATACATACGTACATACATACTATATAATCTCCATGCTTCGCACCTACGGTTGCGTAATTTGTCTATTATATAAAAAAATAAAAAGCGTTGTATAAAATCAACATATTTTATATTAATTTCTTTGTTTTATAAAACAACACTGCTTTATTGTTAAGAAATTGCTTTTTTTGGTGTTAATTTACTGCTTTTACTAACTTTGCGTTTATTACGTTTTGCGTTTGAGGCTATGACGCGTGAGCGCCGCGTAGCGACAATTATTTAAAAAATCGTCTGCTCAAAAATTTATTTAAAAATTAACAGTTCAACAATTCAGTATCAAAATTAATCGCTCTTGCTAAAAGCTTGTTTCACTGCAGTTTAATTGAGACGAGTGCAAAGTCTTCTTCGTGTTTTGTAACGGGGTTCGAGGCTAAAAATGGATATGGCGTGTGCTCGGTCCGGCGCTACCGAAGCGAAGGCGAGGGGAGTCATGGGACCCTTTTCGCACCGCATCTGCGAATCACCACATCGCCATTTTGTGCGCAACGCCAGTCGACCGCCGCGATTCCATGGCCTTCCGGAAGCCATCGCCACTCGGAGCCAGCAAGTAAGGGCTAAAAACCTTCTCGGACCCACGTCTCCCGTGAAAAGTGAAACCTGCTCGATCCCGAAAACGCATGCCCCCCCCGACCATCGCCGCAACGAAACACCGGTCCAAACCCCCGCCAGTGCTTCGATTTAACCGCTGGTGTGCCGCAACCAGTCCTGGTCCCTCGCTGGGAGGGCCCGTTTCTTTTTTAGCACCTCGATTGGACTCCGCGTAGGCCTAGAACGGTGTTGTATTAACGCCGATACCGAGCTTCGCAAGCTCGGAACTCTGAACACGCGTGTTTTTTTACGAATCGGGAAGCGAGGGGGTTTGTCCTCTCTTCCCATTGGCACCTATCAAACATGTGCGTACCTCTCAACACCAGGGACAGGCCCTCTTGAAACCCTGTATGGACTTTCCTTTCATTCCGTTCATTTGCGTCGTTTCGCCAACCTTCGCCGCGCTTAACGATTCAGCCGGTTCGGAGTCGCAGCGTGCTTAGTAAGGGTCACCCCTGCTAACGGGAAAGAAAACAGCCGGTGTGCGGTGTGTCGCGATCGTTGCTAGGCGAGGCTGCTAACACACAACTCTCGGTTGAAATGCCCTTCTTTTCTCGAACTTCCAACGCGTCTGAGCGTCTTGTACGTTCATTGTACAGTGCGCGAAACACCTTTAGGCGATAGGCGAGAGCGTTCGTTAATTAAGTAACGTGCAGCGCTTTCACCTACCGGTTAGATCAAAGTCAAAAGAAATAAATAAAAAAAGAAAGCCAGGTATAGTTGTGCGGGTTCTCGTCGCGACGTTTGCGGAACGGATGTTATGCGGCAAATCAATTTACGGGGATTTCGCGTGCGTTGTAGCGCGCTGCCCGTGTGTTCACGCACTTCGATCGTTGGCTCATCGGGTTACCCGTGCTGTCTGGTTTTGGAAGACGGCTCGTGATGCGAAGAAAAAAAAAGAGAAAAAGGTTTTCGGGGTGAGGCAGGGCTTGCCTGTCTGTGTCGTGGTTTTGGGTGTGTGTGCTGCTTGCCGCTGCGTCAGCTTTTGCGATCTCTCTCGCTGTGTGTGTGCCGTTTGTGAGACCCTCGGAGCAACTGGGATCGCGTCTTTCAAAGAACGCATTCGTTAACACACGGTGTTTCAAAGGTCGTGTCTGTATCCTTGCTGGCCATGTATTCACTGTCGTAACACCAAAAATCTAAGCTGACTACAGCTTAGCATAGGTACTGTGTCATAACATCTACTGAGATGCATGCTACGCAAGGAACCTGCGTGATAAGTTTGAATGAAAAAACTTGCAGTTCATAGCATAGGGGGTCATTTCTTAAGGACACCATACAAATTGTTCATTTGTTCCAAACTCATTACCTAACTGTTCGCAACTGTAAAGCTCCCCTGTATAAGCGAACAACACAACCAGTAATTTTTATAAAGGGGTTGCTACTGCGAAAGAAACACCATTGCGCACAGGAACAATACCAAACTTGCCATGACGATGTAAGACCGTAATGATAACAATTGCTGGGGTTTAACAGGCCAAAACCATGATATGATTTCAGGCACACCACGGTGGTGGACTCCAGACTAATTTCGACCACCTGAACCTGGGGTTCTTTTTAACATGCCCCTAGATCTAATTACAAAGGTGCTCTTTGCCCCCCCATTGAAATGCAGGCTGCCATGGCCAAGAGTCGAACCCGCGTCCTTGAGGTTAGCCTTACGTGACACCGTACGTGCTAAACTACCATGGTAGATTGACTGTGTAAGACCTGGTAGGGGTGCTATTGCTCAAAGTAAATAACTACCCACCTTGGTAGCCTAGTTGCTAGGGTGTTCTGCAAAAAAGCATGTGGCTCGGTGTTCAGTTCCTGACCATGACAGCTGCGTTTCGACAGGCGCGATATGTGGGAAATGCCTGTTTACTTAGGCTTTGCACTGAAGGACATTAGGTTGTCATAAATAATCTAGAGCTCCCGACACTGCGCGCCTCCTTATTAGTGGTAGGTAGCGTTTCTGTGCATTACCTGTCCCCCCTTTTTTTTTTGCATGTTCGAAACTTTATGCCAGGAACAACGTGTTAAACATCTTTATCGTAAGTTTTGACACGCGAAGGGGGCATGAGAATGATTGTTTGCCAGGGCTACTCGGATCCGTGAACTAGTGATTTGTAGCAGCTGGGACTATGCAACTATGCCGTCTCCTGAAGGTGGTAATGTCACTGCGTGCACATAACAAGCCAAAAAACCCAACAAATAAAGAAAAAAAGAAGAAAAAGCTACCCTTGGAAGACTGATCAGGAAATTCTGTTCGCCTTCGCCCGTCTTCTCATTTTATGACTCTTGTGAGCTGGCGCTTATGGCGGGCCATATCTGTGCGGCATACGTGGCCAGCAAAGATACTGGCAAGTTAGGGTTGCAAGCATTCCTTCATGCCGTTATGTGTCAAGCAATGGAAGGGTTCGACGCTTAAAAATGGCCCCAAGTGCAGCTGCAGATGAGAGAGCAAGGACCTGAAGACGATTTTACATTTGACACATGGGCGCAGCCCCCTTGAGCTATTAAACGAAGGTTTTTTTCATTTTCTATATTGTGATGGCAATTAATAAGGTTGTGAAACATCGAATGCACCAAACAAACCGCTTTCATGCGTATGCGTCTACCGTAGCGCTGTTCTAGTTAAAGATATAAAACGGCAAGCCCAATATGGCAGCACTGAAGCCCATCCGTAAAATAGTCTTAGCTGAAGAGTCAGTCAAGCCTCATGATAGCATAGCAGCATTCAACATTTTAATTTAATAGCTTATTTATTCGTATTACACCACCACCAACAGGAACGTGGTGCGAGAGGGATTCAGTATACACACGATGCTGCAAGATTAGTGGGAGAGGCCCGTTTAATATAATATATAGCTGCATTGCACAGTCGCCTTCACCTTTGTGACATAGGTGTAAAAAAGGTGCGACCGGTATCTTTGCGTTAGCCAAGCCAGATAACCTTTGTCTTCAGTGATAAGAGCACAGAAAAGGTGTGAAGGACACACTTGACCTTGTGCATACATACACCTGCTGGTGTTGGTAGCTCAAACTCTCCCATCTCTGTCATCCTTTTGGGCAGTGACGATTAAAACCACTGACATGTTTGGCGTTCCATACCCACTTCACCGCTTCTTGGCTTTGCACCACTGTAGTAGTGGATGCAGTTGAACTTTGCTGTAGTGAACACAGGTATATCAAAGTCAATAAAAAATTGTGTTGCCAATATTGCAGCATAAAAGATGTGCTCATAATTAACCTATTTTTGTCATATGCTCCCCCGATGTATTGAGGTTTTAATGTAGCTCCATACTTTGTTCATAAAGAGAGGCGAGAACTTGATGGTGTTGCGAGAAACAATTTTTAAGAACTTCTGGATATTTGAGTGCTCCCCCTTTTGAACTTGGGGCATATTAATCAGCGTCCTTGGATGTAGCGTGGGTTTGGTGCCTTGCCACGGCAGCCGGGTGTTTTGTTGGAGGTGAAATGAAAAAAACTCCCGTGTACTTAGATTCAGAGGTGCACGTGAAAGAACGTCGGCTGGTCAAAAGTAATTTAGAGTTGCCACTACAGAATGTCTCGTTATCATGTCGTGGTCTTGGCCCGGAAAGCACGAACATTCATTAAAGATATTGGGGATGTTTCGGGTTTCCCTGCAGGCTCAGCAATGGCCACTAGCCGCGCAGCAGGAGGCGGCGGAGCGGACGAGCCATCGACATCCGCCGCGGACGACCAGCCGCCTGTGCTGGCCAAGCCGCTGCACCTGCAGCGCATCGAGCGGGCCGTCAAGCTCGACAACTTCATCAGCTTCATTCACAACTACTTCTCGACACCCCTCAATGACGACGCCGAGGAGACGGAGGCCGAGAGCTTGTCGGACATTGACGAGGACGGCGACGTTCTCAACGGCGGCGGAGGCGAGAGCACCACCCAGTCGGAGACGGACCGGCGCGCCGAGAAGATGAAGCTGTACAACTTCGACAGCGTCAAGAAGAGCCGGCGCTGGCTCAAGAACGTGCTGCTCAGCGACACGTCGTCCTCGGAGGAGGACAACTCGCCCACCGAGGATGACCTACAGGACTGGCTGCGCCTCCACAAGCTGCGCCAGATTGCTAGGTCCGAGCTCAACGCCGACCCCGAGGTAAGTCCTTTGTTTGGTAAATTCTTACAGCTTTTGCAACACAGTGTCGTTGAGAAAGAAGAAAAAGTAGTCTAATTTTAGGGAGATTGGAAACATTTAAAAGAGTTTACGCAGAATTTTTTTGGGATTTGTCCAAGTGATCATTGGTGGTCCAGCTGCGCCATTTCGCTACAATCCTACTTCTCTGCGCCTTGCCGTGCCCATTCAAGTGGTGCTTGTGTCAAGTGCGCCAAAGATCACTAAACATTCTGAATGCTTACACCACAGTGTAGTCTTTCTGATCCAAAATATTGTGGGCATTTATCAGGCACTTCATAATCAGTACACGATCATCATCACATGGAGTTCTTTGTCATCATTGCTTGTGGGGACTCATCGTGAGATAGTTCTAGGGCCTTGGATGTGATCGGTTCGCCACATCTTCAGGGCATATTAAAGGCGTCTTGACTGTACATCGCAATATTCTTGGTCTACCGCTGAAGATACCACCACCTTTCCCATATTGCCATGGATGCCCTCCCATCTCACTCTTTTCAATATTTTACTCTTTCATATTACATCTGGCCTAACCAAAGTATCGGTGCTGCCACTTTTGCATTTGAGCATCGTTGACAGTTTGGCATTTTGTCTGGAAGCTGATCTGTTTTTGTTTGGAGGAACTGTCAATAATACGTAGTCAAGCCTTCTTTTTTTTTCTCTCTTTCTTTTTTGCTAGTCACTGTGCGAATCGTAATGTAACTCTGCAGGCTATAAATGACCTCTTCACACCAATGAACATTCGGATGTACAAGAGCATGTTTGATGTTTCGGGGAAAAAAAGAAAATTTGATAATGACAGTCAGTTGCACTGCACGAAAATTCTTAGGTATGTTTATTGTAATGCTAAGCTTAAATGTCCATGTATGTATTGCGGTAAAACATTCTGATAGCGTCTGCAGGGGTTGCTATGCGTGGTTGGTGTACAGTTGCTCCTGCACAACGGCTACACGTTGCACAATTGTTCGCACACCTGATCATTACTCGTTCCTGTTTCCAATGCCTTTTTTCTTTCTTTTTTTCTTTTTTTGGATAGTTAGGCTGCTGGTTTTCTGGCTAATTTGGTTTTTCTGTTTGCAATGACATTTTCACACCTGTCACTCACGCAGAAACTGTATGGGCCATGCTTGCCTTGTGACTGATGTTTCACAGCAATACACATCTTGCATATTGCAGTGAAGCCAGCATGAAATTCTTTCGTGTGAAGTGCCTGATTAATGGCGGCTCTCTGATTGTTGGTCTTGTCTCCTAGTTTACATTACTGCGGCATGTGCACTTTGCCCACTGAGAACATGCGCCAAAAAAGTTACACACTACTGCTCCAATGTGATCCCAAACACTATTTTGTGTGCTCCAAACCTGCTTCCAGGCACAGTTTTTCAGCTCCAGACATGCTCCAAAACACAGTTGCTTCTGCTTCAAAACAGCCTTTTTCCTGCTCTAAAAATTGCTCCAAATACTAAAGTGGCTGGGCCACCACTGAGCGCATGAGAGTTGTGTTTTATTGTAGGAAGCAGCCGTCCCTGGAACTCCGTTTTCGGGCGGCGTGTCCTCTTTCTAGGGATGGGCGAATAGTAAACTTTGAGGTTCATAGCGAATAATGATTTGGTCAAATAATTTCGAATCGAATAGTTCGAATAGTATATATAACATATGATTAAAAAATGAGCATTTTTGTCATGACTTCCTCAATTTGTCATGTCCAACTGACCTTGGCACTTGGAACTACGAACGTGTGAATTGTCACGTTTTTGGTTCAAAGTGAAGTGGAAGCAACTTTGAATAGTAGGAAGACTTGAATAGCAGCAGCATGCAAGTTATAAGTGGCACACTATTTTATGTTTTAAAAATTATTATACTTTAGTGCATGTAAGCCCGTATAACATGCTTTTAAACGTAGAAGTTGAGGTGAAGGTAATGTGTACATTTAACATTCAAGTGTGGCTTCGTGGCAGTGCGAATTTCGCCTGGACGGTTGGTTTCACAGCATAGCACTGCTGCGCTGCAATGAAACCATTTTTACAGGGGATAATAAGTGGTCAAATATACGTGCATTCGTTCACTGTGAGGTTTGGAATAATCTGAATTTGTGTTGAAGCGAATTCGAATACTGTGATATTCGTTCGAACATCGCGGTGCCTGAATATTCGCCCATCCCTACATGATCCGCCTTCTCTCTAGCACTCTTCAGCATTTCACCTCCTCTTTAGCACCCGTGCATGTGCCGCTGGACGCTGTCCTATGGAACACGCATTCAGCGACCTCTGAAACGCGTGTTGGGCATCAAAATTTCGCATTGTTTGAATTTTCCTGATGCGTGCAGTCCTCCCTGTTGGCTTTACATCTGCTCCTGCAGAGTGCTCTTATTCCACATCCACGACATTCAAGGAAGCCCTTCATAGGGAGTGCTGTCTTGCTACATTTGTTTTGCATCGCGGGTACAGCGCATTCGTGTTGGTCACATTCATATTTTGCAAGCATGTATGCGTAGCTTAGTGGGGTTAAGACACTCGCCTAAGCAGCATGCGGGCTGGGGTTCCAACCCAAGTGCCCTAAGTGAAAACGTGTTTTCTATTATTCATTTATTTCTTTATAGCAGTGATCGTCTTATATGAAAGACGGATGGTCAAACGGACAGTTATCTTGCGTTGTCTGCATAAAAATGCTTAGGCGTTTTAAGAACAGAGGGGCACAATTTAACCCATTCATTTGTCCTCATTGCAGCACGTTAATATCGGGTCATACAAATTGTAAATTTCAACAATCTTACAACTAATGCTTTCTTCTTGCTTTCTACTTGCAACATAGTACTACCACTTCGTATATAAAAGAAAGACTTCCTTGGCATTTTATTTTGCAAGATCCTCGATGGAAAGCTCCCAATAGCCTTGCTTAATTCAGATTGGTTCCCGCATATTACTTGTACAAGATTTGCTTCACGGGATAACTTTCTGTTGCCTAAGCCGTAACGTAATTATGGAAATTGACCACCGGTTTTGCATCAATTTATCTATGGAATACCATACCAACTAAAACAATACTATTCTGTCATTGGTTCATTTAAGTTCGAGTTGCGCATTCGCACTGTGGTTTCATCTTGACTTAGTATATCTATTTTTGAACTATCCTCACGTAATTTGTTTTCTTTCCTTTCATATGCACATTATTAATTATGTATTAACACTCCCATTTCAATGCTGTGACTATTTATTTGCCATCTACTGTAATATGAATAAATTGGGAACATAAGCACGTGTACATGGAAAGCCTGAATAACGTGTTACCAACTCCTTAATGGCAATTCTCAGGAAATTAACGAAGTGTACGTTCTGATAAGTGAGCTTAGAACAACGGAAATGTTGAACCAGTTTGTTGGGGGGTCATGGAGAAAGGTTAGCTGTGCATACATTGGTGTTTCTCGGTTCCCTTCCCTTGTGTCCATGAATGCATGCCTTACTGTCTTCCATAATGAGTTGGCTTGCTTGCTCCTGTGTCCAGTTGCGGCAGTACCAGTACTACGGGGTGGGCATGCTCTCGCAGCACGACCCGTTTCCCGAGCACCAGAAGGCCTTCCTGGGCAACAAAAAGAAGGCCAAGGAGAAGAGGGCCATGGAGCGCAAGAAGGGTGAGGGGGGACGCCACTGTTGCATGTCGCACCAATGGGATTCTTCATTTAGAGTCCTTTGAAGGCGCACTAAAGTGAAACGGTGAATCAATTTAGACTATTGAACTACCGTAAAATCCTGAGCAAGTGCTACCTCTATGGTGAAAGATAATCCAAGATCTGGAGAAGGGGGGGGGGGTGCTTGCTCGGTCTCGGATCAAAATTCAAGATGGCGGCGGAAAAGCCGCTCGTGCTTCCATTGAATACGCATGCATTCAGTGTCATTATTGGCTCTCGTTGGGCGAAATAAAAACAGTGAAGGAAACATCCGAAATGGGGGGGGGGGGGGGGGGGGTGCACTGGAGGAAAGTAATGCAAAAGTAATTGATTACATTTGTGTAATTGCTCAGTTACTTTCCTGGGGCTGTAATTGACAACTGTAATCAATTATATTTGAAAGGAAGTAATTGTAATTGTAATCTGTTACTTATTTTCTGTAACGTGTACAAGTCTGCTTCGAAGGCACTAATGCAGTCCCCAGAACTGAAGTGCTTATGAGCAATCATGCTTGCTCTATGCATGTGTCATGACACTTACAAGTATCAAAACAAAGTGGACTCTGTTGCAGTTGTGCTGAACGACATGTGCCACCACTTTGTTGTGATGCCCAAAAAGAACAAGGAAAAGAAAAAAAGACCATCTTAAGCGGGAACTGCAGTGTCGAAAATCATGCTTATAAGTTTTTGAAAGTGGGTACTGAGTTCCTCTTCTTTGTCTTCTCTCACTTGTAGCCAAGCTAAAGAGGATAAAGGTTGGAGCCTGATTACGACGACGACTCGTTCAACCAGGTGAGCGTAGTGGACAGCGTCCCACAACAATATTGCCATGTGCACTTATTTGTTTATTTTTGTGTCTCACCCACAAAAGCTATTGCCACCACTCAACGCAGGCTATGCTGCAATGTTTGGAAAACGTTAATTTAAGTCATAACCTTAACGGAAGCCAGCAGATAATGAAGCCAAGGGAGGTATAGGGAACATTAACTGTATAGTTTTAAGTGTATTGTGATAATTCTGATAAAGATGCGAAGAAAATAAAGTGGATGAAAAGACAACTTCATTCAACTGTAGTCATGCAATTGGTTGGGGACGTGGGTTCGATCCTGGCTGCAGCAGTCTCATCAAGACGAGGGTGGAATGCAAAAAACTTGCACCTTCATTGCAATAATGTCTCGTGCTTCCCAGTCTGTGTTCCTTATAATCGGTTGATAGTGCTTGCAAATAATAGTACACCACAGTTTAATTAAATTTCTTTTTGAGGTTTGCCATGAAACTTTTGCGTTTTTGGTGTGTCGCTTTTGGACGAGGGATCACTTTTTTTTTAGATTTCGTGTGTGCTGACACCGAGTGAATAATCGTCTAAAGCATGCATTATATGTACACCAGCAACAGCATTCCTGGTTCCGCGGTATTATGCTTAGCACTGCAGGAATGCCGTCGCTCATAGATGCACTGATGCATTCTAGACAAGTTGTGCAAACTTCTGGATGGGATTGGGTCAAAGTGGATCTGCAGCACCTTTTGAGTATAATCATTGCAGTAGTCTTGCTTTTAACGCGGTGTTCTGGCATGCACTGTTGTACATGTGACTGCTGAAGGTGTATGTGTAGTGCATCTGTTCAGAGCGAAAATGATCAGCTGCCGAATCCTGCCATGGTGGCTTTAGTGACTATGGCGTTATGCTGCTAAGTGTGCGGGTTTGATCCCCAGCTATTGTGGCCACATTTTGACAGGTTCCAATTGTGAAAAGGAATGTGTATGTTTACCGTATTTACTTTATTGTAATGCGACCACTATTGTAACGCGAGGAGTGACTTTTGGTTGCGCCCAGGAAGAAAAAATAGTCATTTTGGAATTTGATTGTAACGCGAGGGTCGACTTTAGGCAGCAAAAATCTGGAAAAAAAAACTTGTATTGCATTCGAGTAAGTACGGTAGTTGCGCGTTAAGGAGCTCCAGGCTATCTATCAAACTTATTCCAGAGTCTCCCCCACTGCAGCATGCCACAATAAGCACAGATTGTGGCACGTAAAAACTATCTTTTTTTTCTTTTATGGTGATTATTTGGCATGTAGATACGCTTGTGACGACCTTGTCCCTGCCTTCCGGCTATCCTCGCAGGACAACTCTGAGGGGGAGGCTGCCAGCCTGGACGACTCTCGTCGCAGCCCGGACAGCATGTGTGGGGACGGGCCGGGTCCCAACAACATGGCCGGCGGGGGGTCGCGACCCCACGGCCGCAAGAAGAGCGCCGCGGCCCACGAGGCCTCCATGAACCTGAAGCGGCGACGCCTCTGGGTCGCTCTGTCCAAGAAGGAGATTGCGAGGGTGAGTACTCGGCTCGGCACAGCGGGCTGCAGGCGCGATAGTTTGTTTTGTTGACTTGAGCAAGTTAGGCAGCAGGAGTTACGGACTTGGCGCTTCCGTAACGTGAAATCGGGGAGGCATATTACATTAGGAAAAGCGGAGATAAATGTATAAGCTCATTGTTTTAACCTTTTAATATATTGTTACGCTTGAAGGAGACTGTCAAGGCTGAAAGGGGCCATTTATTAGGTCGTGAGGGTGAGCTCAGGAGCCAGTTAGGGATTCACCTGGTCCTCTTCTTTCTTCCTAACCCAGAGCGGCAAGCACATTCAGTGTGGTGTTCATTGTCTTCTTTCATATGTGCAACAATATCACATCAACAATCAATGGTGTTTTGTTATTTCCTATTTTCCCTGTTTCAATTTTTTTTTGTAATCTTACAAACAATTTTGATGATTTTTGTTTTACTGGAAAAGCTGTGTGTTTAGTGGGTGCAATACGGGCTTCTAGAAAGATTCGAGAGATAGTGCAACCAGTAGAATAACTCTAAATTGCGCCATTTTTGTGCTCTGGTGCGAATTTTCGAACGCACATTGGAGAATGTACTGGTACGTCAGTGACACTGCAGGGTGGAAACGCGATAACATACCGTATTTACACAAATATAGGTCGACCCATTTTTTTCAAATTTGACAATCCAATGTTGGGGGGTCGACTTAGAATCGAAACCAAAACTAGAGCATTTTTTTTTTTTTTTTTTTTTTTTTTTTTTTTTTTTTTTTTTTTTTTGCCGAGCGATTTTTGGGGGGTCGACCTACATTGGAGTCGACTTACATTCGTGTAAATACAGTACCAGTACCGCAGTGACAGCGGAAGGGTTAAATAATGAAGCACCTTATGTCTAAAACCCTCTTCCCCCTTAAACTGTTCTTCATTGGGCTCTCACCAAGACCGAGGGCTTGTTAGATTGGAGTAATTCATGACAAGTTTTCTGGATGCATTCAGCTTTTCTGCACATTTGTGTTTTGCTATTTCGTGCGTGGTGCTGCCAGCCGGGGCCGTCACATTCGCTCTTCTGTTTTCAGGCGCAGAAACAGAAAGGGAACGTTCACAAAGAGATGCTGACGAACGCAAAAAAGGTCAGTGTTCCCTGCCTTTTTTTCTTTTTTTTCATTTAAGTGAAGCAACTGCCATCTGCGGATCGTGTTGCATGTGGTGATACGAAACGAGTGGGGCTCGTGTCTGAGTTCCTAGCCATTTTTGAAATTTTAATTGTTAATTAAATTATGCGATACCACAAGGAGCTTTCAATTCATTGCAAGCACAGCAGCAGAACAATGTTCATATATTCTTCAAAAACGCATAACCAGAACTGGAAAAAAGCTAATTGCTCATGGCAGTGGGTCTTACAAGAAGTTGACAACTGGTGCTATTTATAATATTTGTTAGTTCCATTTCCACCTCCGTGTAAGTAGTGATGCATAAATAGTATATTTCCATGACTGAATTCTTTTTACAGCGGAGCTGTAAAATGGAACACTTCCTTGAATTTGGGTCATCCATCCACGAACAGAAAAAAAAAAAAGAAAACACGTGACCTCCTCCGAGGAGGCAATGTTAATGTCATCATGATGTCACAGGTTTTCAAAATGTGTGAGGTCATCGTGACGTCATGAATTGGCACCGTAGATCGGTCATAGGTGGGTTGATCTTGGAGGCTGTGCAGAAAGCTTAACCCTTTCTTCAGGGTCGAATTTTTTCGCGAAATGCGTGCCAAAAATGTGTAATTTTTTTTATTGTTGAAATAAATTCTTCAGACCATTCTATTTAAGAAAAAAACTGTCTAAATTTTTTTTTCGTGACCGTAAAGTGACAAAAAAATCATTTTTTGTTGTTACATACACATGGTTTATTCATAGTAACATCAAGCAAAATCCTAAACAAAAACACTTTTATGATGTCTTAAAATTAAGCATTATGCATTATAATAATCATAGCTCGCAGACATACAAAAATAAGCGCACCAAAGTACTTTTCCGGTAAAAAAAAATGTTTTTCCTCTAAAACTAAACACTGGGGAATTGTCACCTTTGATCTGATCCGGATCGTCTCACCGCGCACGCTTGCAAGATGTCGCTCCTTCATCATCATCCGAGTCTAAACTCGTAAGTAAATCCTCGCCTGACGAACTGACGTCCAATGAATCAGATTCGGCACTTGGGAAATACTCCACATCGGAAGAATCACCTCGACCCCTTGCGCCATACCAACCGGCGCGAGCTTCCGCAGCGTAGGCGAACTGCGTCAGTGAGCGCACGGAAGAAAACTTTGCGGTTGTGCGCCCGTCCGTAAAGCAAAACGAGGGAAAAAGCTATAATGATCCTTCGTCTTATCGCCAACGAGAAGGAGTTAGTTTTTCCGAGTTCCCTAAACAGGAAACTCAACCACGGCGGCAAGGTTTGTGTAAAATTGGCTCCTCCCGAAACAGATGTAATCGCGCCCCGAGGAGCCATAAACGAGAGAGTCACAAGCGGTCACCCTTTGAGAGATTAAAAATCAGACAGCCATCAGCTTTGCGGGCGCGAGAAGCGATAACCAACCGAAGGACGAAACCGAAACCAGCCGCACGGCATGCGCGCGTTCAGGTGTGCAAGCGAAAGCCGCCGCGCCGCTTTGGAAAGCAAAAACGCAACAGAGAGACATCGGCGCGTGAAAAAAAATTTCACGTGTTCCGAAGTGTGGCAGCACATGTCAAGGAAGAGAAGTGATCGTAAAAGGCGCGCGTTTTAAACAAGCCGCGCCGCGGGCGCGCTCGAAGGCGCAAGCCACTATCGCGGCGCCGCGTTGCGAAGCATAAAAAAAAGCAACAACGGAGTGACATCGGCGCATGAAAAAAATTTCACAGTTTTCCGAAGCATGGCAGCACATGTCAAGCAAGAAAAATGATGGAAAGAGGCGCGCGTTTTAAACCAGCCGAACCGCGAACGCTCGGGTGCGCAAGTGGTTGCCGGATCGCCGCTTTGCGAAGCAAAACAAAATAACAACGGAGAAACATGCGCGCATGAAAAAAATTCCACGTGTTCCTGAAGTGTGGCAGCACACGTCAAGAGAGAGAAATGATCGAAAAAAGCGCGTACTTTAAAGATAAAGGCCGTGCCGTACATGTACGGTGAAAACCATTTGGGCACTGTTAGGTGCTGCCGTACATGTACGGCGAAAACCATCAAAGGGTTAATAGAGCTGTATGCCTGTTGTACTTGCTTCGCCACGTTGTCAGCTCCACTGTTCATCCGCCTTCACAGAGTGGCTCTTACTTTTTTTACGTTACAGTCGAATCCAGATACACTCAAACCTCGATATAACGAACCCGGATATAACGAAATATTGGTTATAACGAAGTAAATGAAGAGTACTCTTGCAACAGATACAGTGCTAGGAGTATACCTTTATAACGAATTTTCGGATATAACGAACTTATTTTCGTGTAAGATGCAACTTCGTTATAACGAGGTTTGAGTGTACGTCAAATAGTAAGGGGATTACGAAGGAGTTCTGTATATAAGTAATTTGATATAAAACCCATTTTATATATCAAACATATATTCAACAGGATCTGTTTGCCATGCACAATAATTCGTGATACAGTTAAAACTCGATTTAATGAAATTGAGGGGACCCGCGAATTATTTCGTTAAATCGGGAAGCAAAATAGCCTATGGGAAACTGCGAGGGGAATCTGAATTTGTTTGTTCAGTCGGGGTATTCATAAAATCGGGTTTCGTTAAATCGAGTTTCAACTGTATGTGGGTCCGATGCATGCTGCTTCACAACTGTATATGAAAGCACGACAAACCAGCGTAGAGGCAGTTGTTCTGTTAATTCCATTTAAGCAATTTTTGTATCATCACTTTGTGTGATTCTTTTCAAATCGCTCCAGCTGGCAGTGGCGTGCCAGCGGGAGGTGCGGCGCTCGGCACTGGGCTCCCAGAAGACGGGCCGGGACGTGGCCGGGGGTCGTGGCCGCAGGCTGGCCCGCGAGATGTCGCTCTACTGGAAGCGCTACGAGAAGGTCGAGAAGGAGCACCGCAAGCGGGCTGAGCGCGAGGCCCAGGAGCAGCTGCGCATGGACATTGAGCTGCGCGAGGCCAAGAGGCAACAGCGCAAGCTCAATTTCCTCATCACACAGGTGAGCAGAGGCTATTACAAAACTCCTATTACAAAATACAGCTCTTCTGTTGTCCGCGACGGCCACCCACGAACAACAGGAGAGCCGTATTTTGTAATAGGCTGTTTTGCCACCGCATGCAAGGAAAAGATGGTTGTGTGCAAACTACACAAGGACACAGAAGAGTGCAAACTTTCAACCAACTTTATTTTTCATCGCAGTCAATATATACGCACATTCACTAACGTCGTAACAACGGCAATCATATTGTCATGCTCTGCAGATTACAACAGGCCATGCAAGAACCTCGCTTCACAATCCAATAAAGAAATGGAAGTTTGCCTAACGCAGGCGTTCTCTGTTGTCAAGATACAAAGAGGCCTCCATCAGTTCCCGGGCAGTGCTATCGTGGCTTTTGCCCAAAATTTTAACCCTCGGAAATTCGGAGCACACATGCAATGTCAGACGGGCATGGGCAAATGCGCATTCTCTTTATTTATTATTGATAATTCATGTTCAATTCAACCATCTTTTCCTTGCAAGTATAAACAAACTCACCCAGCAGCAAGTTTTATTGGCACAACACATGCTTTTGTAATGGCCTATAAAAAATCTGGTGCTACTGAACGTGTTGTCGTTCTGTAAACTGGAGACTAAACTGCAGCTTTGCTCTGAATTCTTTGTGAAGCACCCGCCGCGGTGGTCTTGTGGTTGTAGTGCTTGACTGCTGACCCAAAGGCCACGGTATAAAATCCTGGCCGCGGAAGCCGCATTTCCATGGAGGCGAAACACTAGAGGCCGATGTGCTTCGATATAGGTGCACGTTAAAGAACCCCAGGTGGTCGAAATTTCTGGAGCCCTCCACTACAAATTCTTTCATGATGATGTCGTGATTTTGGGATGTGAAACCTCTATTATCCTTATGAAGCAGCAGTGGTTAGGTGTAATGGTGGCTTGTCATTAGGCCTTGGTCTTCCATGTACTGCTCCGACCGTAGTTTATTATGGTATTACCTTGGTGCAAATCGGAAATCTGGCGCCACAAATAATGTTGCTGCCCCATAGTCTTGTCACCAAACTGCATCGTTGACTACCGATTCTTGGTGAATTGGAGGTAAAAAGCTTATGAATGATGCAAAAAACACATGTAGAGAACTGTGCTTTCAACGAAGAATGGTAAAAGACCAAAGGGCTTCTAACAGTTTTTTCTAGATACAGTGAAATCTCGATACAACGAATCTCAAGGGACCGCTAAAAATCATTCGTTATTTTGAAAAGTCGTTGTAGTGAAAGTATTAAAAATTTACGCAAAAATCGTCAACGCAACAACGTCAATCGCCTACCTGTGCATCCACGATCGCGTTGTACTCTGATAAGCGCGAAAAAACAAACACATGAAATATTACGGAACCAGAGCACATTTATTCAAGGAACAGCGCGATCTTCGCCTGATGGGTGCAGCTCGACTGCTGCAAGCCTTCTTACGCACTTCGAAGCATCGGCGTTAGATACCGATTGTTCGCGTTGGTTCGCGTGCGCTGTGTAAACGTCGTCTTCGTTCTCGTCGCCGTTTTCCTTACGACGACAAATCATATGGATCTTATCGGTCGCCAGCTAAGCCGACGTGCATACTTCGTCGTCGCACTGTGCGTAGTGTTTGTGAAGCATGCACGGGTGAATCATCGGCGACTTCATCCCATAGGTCACTCGCGTCGCACTTTTCACTGTCGCCGCATTCCTTTCGTGCTGCTTCCGGAGCTCATCGTGAACGTACAGCCACCACTCCGAAGGTGAGCAAACAGCCGTGTAACAAGCGCACAGGTAAAGCTGCCTGACGAAACAAAGGCACGCGGCGAAACCGGCGAAACGCCGCGAGAAATAAGTGCAGGCGATGGTGATGACGATAGGGGCTACCGCATTTGCCTGGGGCAGGCGCGAACATGGCGCGAAGAGCAATACGCAGGTGTTCTGATGATGATGATAGCGGCAGGTACTGAGCTGGGCATTGTTTTTACAGCCGCGAGTAACTTTTTGAAATTGCTATTCGTTATTTTGAAGTGTTATGGATATACAAGGGCGATAAAATTCGATACGTTATTCTGAAACATTCGGTATTCTGAAATTCGTAGTAGTGAAACATTTTTACATTAAACTAATGGGCATTTGGAGGGGGGATTTTCGAAAAATTCGTTAATCTGAAAAAAAATCGTTAATCTGAAGTTCGCTTTGACGAGATTTGACTGTATATGTTTTCTTGTCTGCATAACAACCATCACTAAGGTGTGCTTGTGTTTCCAAGAAAACAGCAGGCGATCGAAATTGACCTCACCTCTACCCCGCCCAAACTCAGTATGCTTTATAGCCTTCACACTGTTGTGAGATTTTCAGCACAGCCACTCAATCCATCAATCAATCGATCAATCCTGATTTACCACAGACGGAGCTGTACGCACATTTCATGAGCCGCAAGATATCGGGCGGCGGCCCTGATCTCCGTCAGGACGAGATTCTTCAGAACCTCGACGAGTCGGCGTCGTGTTCGCGCTCCAGCTCACTCCTGGACGCAGAGGACGACGATTACGGTGAGTTCTGATGACTTTCTTGCCACAACGATGGCTCCTGATTTATTGTTACAGCATAGACCGCTTATAACGCAAGTCGCTGGAGTCGCGAATATCCGCACTATTCGCTATGCCCACGAACTATAGGTGGCGTGCTGTGTGATCAAGGTGGCACACGGAGGAGGGTCAATCCGTTAGCATAGGAACAGTTAAGACGTACGGACGTCCGGCCCGAGCCACTTTCACTAGATGAGGTCATGAACTGCACTGAAGTGGATATCAGGCCAAAATACTTGCCCAAACCATGGAAAGTGCGAAATGCTTGCTACCTCATTACACCCAAACCTTGATATAACGAACCCGGATATAACGAAATATTGGTTATAACGAAGTAAATGAAAAATACTCTTGCAACAGGTGCAGTGCTAGGAATATACCTTTATAACGAATTTTCGGATATAACGAACTTATTTTCGTGTACGATGAAACTTCGCTACAACAAGGTTTGAGTGTATTTACCGCGGTGTGAGAGGTTGTGTTTTGGCTCCATTACCGTGCATCAACGATGCTTCAGGAAATCCTGTGCACGCTACAGCAAACATATGAACTTAACGGCACTCCAATTATACGTACTGTGCCTGCCCGTCGGATTTGCTGTAGTACTAGGCTGCTAGCAAGTAACGCCATCCTTGTTGCGCAGGACCACATGTTTAACGTGGACATTCTTTCTAAACATGAGGGCACAGGGGAAAGAAGTTACGTCATGTAGCGTCTTTACCTTGAGCACTTCTTTTTCTTTTTTTTGAACACACGGCTTACTCTCAGTGTGTAATTGCTAGCGCGTGCGTGGGCATGTGGCGGTCTCGGTAACTATGCAGCTCGTGATGCTCAAGTCGCCCAATGGCTGTGAATCTGGGTATATGGCATCATTTGTAGAAAGCAGAGGGAGCGATTTCTAGCTGACTCTAAGAATTCATTATAAATTCTAGGCCATGTGATGCGCTATAATGTTTAGCTCGCGTGTTCTTAGGAGCCTTGACTACGGATCGCCAGCGTTTTCTGACCACGCTGAAAAAGTATTGCAGGGCCCCTTTAAGATCCTTTAATTTATTTTATCATGTCGCTGTCGATACCGTATTTACTCACATAATAGGCGCACTTTTTTTCCAGAAAATCCGGCTCCAAGTTCGGGGTGCGCCTATTACGGGGGGTAAAATTTCCGAAAATTTTATTTCCGGCCACAGCATAGACCGCTGATAATGTAAGTCACCAAAGTCACGAATATCCGCACTACAGCCGAAACAAGCTCCTTCATAGGCTACACTAGCGCAAAACGTGTTGAGCATGCAGTCTTGCGTGTCCGAGAATCGAGGCATGCGATGCGGTGTGCTCACAAGCATTCAAATTTCGAAATATTAACATCGAAAGACCCGCGTTGCCAACAAAATGAATGCGAAAAAAAAAATGTACGAAAAGAAAGTGCCATCGCGGAAATTCACCGATTATGTTTCATCACGACCGAAATTTTGTGCTCTGAACGGTACCGATAGTTCGATTCCACGGGCTCGCACCCCATGTCGAAGACATCGAATCGCGAACCACCATTCGAGTGTTACAAGCGCCACCCATGCCCCCCTTTCCTTCAAGTAGAGCCACCGCAAAGAGTTACGTTGATTCCGTACAAAACCGCAACTTTGATCGCCCGCGACCGCCACCGAAAAGCAACCAATGCCGATTAGGCCTAGCCTACGGTTCGGCATGTTGTCGCGGGAAGTTTGTACAAGACGACATGAAGATTGGGCGTCGAAAGGAAGAGCAGCGCATGTGATACGATGTTAAGATTCGCGGCCGGGAAATAAGCGGCGACAAACGTCCGCCGAGCTTGTTCAAGTCTGCGTAGTGGCAGCAAAGGCGAAAGCTCGCGTCGGAAAGCCGAAAAGCTTTTAAATTTGCGGACGAGGTAGCAAACGCGCCACGACGCTTTTCACAACAGGAAACTCGAAGCGCACTTGATAAGGACGCGATCGCACGTTCCCACGCGGAGCGCGCGCAGCCGGCAAACGGCCGGAGCCATGCCGGTGCAAAGGTTACTCAGACGCCCAGGCAACCGCCCTTCACTCGACGAGCCCGCGCAGGTGGCGCAGCGCTGCCGCGGTCTTTTTCCTTTCTTTTTCCTCGCTGCAGTTAACGTAAGAGGGCATCGAATTGCAACCGTGCAAATACGGTACAGAACTACTGATCATGGCGAAGTTCAGGGTGCGCCTATTATGCGGGGAAATAAAAAAATCTGATTTCTCACGATCAAACTGGGGGTGCGCCTATTTTGAGAGTGCACCTATTATGCGAGTAAATACAGTAATTACTGTTTGTCTCGCATTCTCAACCGACTTATTCACGTCTCATCTTGCCGTTTGCAGATAAGGAAGTCGTGAAGGCGCAGGCTTTGCAAAATGCAGAGGAAGCATACAGGGCGCACCAGGCTAAGGTAAGCTGTCGAATCATCGCTGCGTTGAGTCGGAGCTTGTGTTTGTTATGCTGTTACAGGGTAATGTCAACCCGCCACGGTATTCTAATGGTTATGGTGCTCGGCTGCTAACCCGAAGGTTGCGGGATTGAATCGCAGCTGCGGCGGCTGCATTTCGACGGAGGCAAAATACTAGAGGCGCGCGGCCCATGTGCTTAGATTTAGGTTTACGTTAAAGGAACACCAGATGGTCAAAATTTCCGGAGCCCCCCCACCCCACTACAGCTTCCCTCATTATCATTTCATGGTTTTGGGACATAAAACCACAATTGTTGTATTATACAGGGCTATTTCAGAAATTTTTTCCATCATGTCAACCTCCAAGTTAGCACACTTGCAAAAGCAGTGTGTTTATTAATTTGGTTTGTGTTGGATCCGTATTGACTTGTCCAATTTGCTACCCTAAAAAGTTTTCAATTTGGGAAACAATACAAGAAGTTTTTGCAAACTTTCTAAAAACTTGCAACTTGTAATTTTTTTTAAACTTTAGGAAACTCGTAAATTATGTAAAACTGAAAGAAACTTTCTTCTAACCTGTACTCTCAATGCCAGTCGAGATTACAAAGTTGTTTTTATTGTTTATTTAGCTACTTAATGTCTTAATGTGATTTGATATTTGACTCGGAAGGCATTGAAGCCTGAGTGCATCAATGGATTGAAAAGAGAAGTAGACAATAGAAAAAAAGCGTATGAACAGAAAAAAAAGAATACGGTCAAGTAAAAAGGAGCAGATAAAAATTAAGTCATTTGTGCTGCTCAGAGTGTGAGGGTTAAACAAAGTTGGGAACAACCATGCAATATCTGCCTAAAAGTGTTTGTTCCACTGTTTCGCAGCAGGTGGTCTTCGAGCAGTGCAGGAAATGTGTTATGGACAATTGATGGCTTGCTAGGTGATAAGGCGGAACTGAAACTAGGTATCTCGGCTTTCTCACAGGCATGTGCTCTATGTGAAACAGTGTGGGTCATTCTCCAACAATCCATTGCCTAATCCATGGTAGCAAAGCTCCGGACTTGTTTGCCAAAAAATAATTTTCCCCACTTTCAAACGCAACGGAAAAGTACTACACTCAAACCTCGATATAACGAACCCGGATATAACGAAATATCGCTTATAACGAAGTTAATGAAGAACAGTCTTGTAATGGATACAGTGTTATGAATATATGTTTATAACGAATTTTCGGATATAACGAACTTATTTTCGTGTAAGATGCAACTTTGTTATAATGAGGTTTGAGTGTATATACTTAGTGCTGTGAAAGTGCGTTGCAATGAAACAGGTCACAACGAAGTATTGGATATAATGGATTGATTGATATTCCTGTAGAGACGTATTTAAATCCTTGTTATAACGAAGTAAATATTTTTTTTGACACTTATGATGCCACTATGCCACGTTGCAGACCGAAGGATTCGATGCGGAGGTCAAGTGTCTGAAGACTTCGACGAAGAAGGGAGCGTCGACGCAGAATGATTGTGAGTTTGTGTTGCTGTTTTAGATTTTTCTCTGAAGCTTTTCTCTGAAAGGCCAAGTTAAAAAGGTATAGTCGCCGACCGTTTATTCGGACTCGGCGGGAACCGCCGAAAAGTCCGAATAATCGAGAGTCCGAAAAAACGGATTCACCAAGAAAAAAAGCACCTTTATTGGCCCAGTGGCCGGAAAAGCTTGTCAATGCACATCTGCCCACAAGCACAATCACAGACGACCAAGTCGGCCTGTATTTCAGCCAGTGTTTGGCCATAACTGTAGGTTATAGCGCTGTCATGGCCTGCGCTTCATCGGAGTCACTAATGTACACCTACGCTGGTTCGGGGACCTGACAGATGATCTCATCATCGCCCAACTCGGCGAAAGCTCCCAAACAATATCGTGTTGAGGTCGGCCGCATTCGAACTGGCGAATAATTGTGGCCTTTATCGCCATCCCCACTGTCTTGTGGTTGCCGCGTTTCTTCGTTAGTACCGACGGCGCGTATGGAATGGGTGGCATCGTAGCCATTTCAGATCAAGCCTCGCACATCAAGCAACAAACAAGAGAGCGAGACGCAGATCAGGCCTAGCCACAGAAACAACTGACAAGCAAACTTTCAAATGCCAAAAGGGAACGACGTCAGGCTAGTTCGTTCTGCAGCGCTCGTGATTCCGTCCTTTCGTTGTGCGTTTCGTACTCGCGGCCATATTGAACGTCACACCAAACAGACTTTGAGCGTGGCTTGGCTTGGCTTGAGGTTTGGCTGTGGTAGCTATTCAATGGATACTCGGCTGGCTGAAGCCGAAAAACGGCCAAAACACATAGCCTTCGAGATCAGCAATTGTAATTTCTGCATTTTTACACTGGCATGACAGCAGTCATACACAATGCAACCTTTCGGGGCTGGCAACCTAGCGAAAATATTGTAAACATCGCGGACAGCTGGTCATGGAGTTCGACGCCGCTCGATCAGCCAGCCGGAGTCCGAAATATCGAACGGCGCTTCGTGGGGCGTCCGAATTTTCGGTCGTGAGTCTACATTACTCCAATGGGACGAGTGGCGGTTGCCGCGAGGGTGTCCGAATAAACGGGCATGTCTGAATTATCAGCGTCGGAATAAACGGTCGACTACTGTACATGCATCAAGCTACATACATTAAGATACAAACTTCAAGCTAAGCACGAAGTTTGTAGTTTTGTGTGTGCAGCTACGTGTGCAGCTTTTGGCCCAAAATGATCATCTAACATGGAAACTGGGCACCAAAATTGATTTCATTGATCAATTAACACCTGTGCAAAGCTTTTCTTCTTGATCACTCAACAGATCTTTGCGTGGTGGCTTACCTCTGTAAACTCATCCGCCATAGGCGAATTTGACCGGGGCTGAGATGCCGTGGGAGTTTAGGGAAGTTTAGGGAATGGGCACGTTGAAGGGACACTAAGTAGAAAAACGATTTTCTTAATATTAGTAAATTACTTTCTCGAAATTTCAAAATCACCCTGTTTGCCTCAAAAAGAGCTGGATAAGCGAGAAAACGTGCAAAATGAAAATGATGGTGGAGACACTAGCGAAAAATTCCCGCAACAAACATCATGACTAGAGACCGGATTTTAGGCAAATGCCTATTTTGTTCCATGCGTTCCTATCGTGCCATTTTGATATACAGTCGAGCCCGCTTATAACGAACCTGAGCGTGACGCGGCATCCGTTCGTTGTATTCGAAGTTCGTAGTAAATGAAACACACCTTTAAAAAAGTTGCGAGTGATCAGAACACAAAATTATTTTTTTTTTCGCAAAAAGTCCGTAATGCACGTGTTTCGACAGTGCAGATGCCATAAGGGCGGTATTCAGTTTATTTAAAGTGGCAGCGTGGTCTTCGCCGAGGCCCTTGGAATAGACAAGCTGCCTTGTGGGCGCTGGCTCCACAAAGTTTCGACGTTGTCATCGTCATGCGATTCCTCCAAATCGCTCTTGCCGCGCACTTCATTCACAATGCCAACATCCGTGCACGGTTCCGCACTGTCTGCATCATCGTCGGCCGTAATGATTAATCATCCCAGCAGATGGCCCCCATATCGGAGTCGACGACGCGCAGCCACAAATCGCCGCCGGAGTGGTCCTCTTCGGAAAATTCCAGGCTCCGCATCGGGTCCGACGTCGACGAAGCCGGCCTCGCGGAAACAGTTTTGCACGCTTGTAGCCGTCACCTCCGCCCCGAAGCCGCTTTGCAGTTTTTAGCGCCTTGAGATAGCTCGGTTAGAATGGCTCGCTTGGTAGCAATGTCCAGCACTTCTCGCTCGTGCCATCTGCTAGCGCGGCAGGCCATCCCGACCACGCACGCACACCAACAGCGAGCAAGACGCGCACGTGCGACAGACAAGCAAGGACGAGTAGAACTGTTCTGGGCCCGTATGCCCGTGTGCCCGTATCCTGTA
Organism: Rhipicephalus appendiculatus; assembly: GCA_030522465.1. Taxonomy (NCBI): domain Eukaryota; kingdom Metazoa; phylum Arthropoda; class Arachnida; order Ixodida; family Ixodidae; genus Rhipicephalus; species Rhipicephalus appendiculatus. The sequence goes on along the minus strand of JALIZH010015884.1, from coordinate 48,821 downwards.
TTTAGCCTGAAAAGAAACTTCCCAACGAGCCAGCGTGGCCGGCGCCGCGGAGCGGTGGAGACAGGCGAAGGAGTTGTGATAAAGAGGGAAGAGAGGGGGCAGGCTTGCGAGAACGGCGGGAAGGCGACCTTGAAAGCCAAAACACGCGGGGAGAAGATAGCTGGGCTCGGGTAGCTTGCTTGATAGGTCGACGAAACACGCATCTCACGCGTAAGAAAACTTTGGAGAGTGGCCTGTGCGTGCAGAGGTCAGAGAATCGTATGGTGGTGCCGGCTTTCGCGTGTCAGAAAATTTAGGGCCCGTTCCCGCTCTGTGCGCTCGTATGGTGAAACGGCTGTCACACGGGACGGATCACGAAATATCGAACTTGGTGGGGCTTGCGCAGCCCCACCGACTTCGATACTCCGCGATTCGTTTCAGGTAACAGCCGTTACACGGAACGAAAATGCGGGCCTCGTTTGGCGATGCGGGGTGCTCGGAGCAGCAGGGGGACAAAGGACGGAGGGGTGCGCAACAAAAAGACGGTCGGGGAGAGCGACAAATTATGGACGGCTGCGGAGGCAGGGTCGGCGTTTAACAATAAGAATCTTGGGCACCTTGCCGATGGCTTATCGGTGGTCGAAAGTGGTCTCTCGGGCAGTCGCCGGAGCGCCGACTCCGTTCGCTGTAACCGATCGGCAGGGCTCAGAGACGTTCCTTGTAAGTGCGATTTTGTGCCATTGAAATAATGTATAGTTCCACAGTCACGCGGGTAGCGTTCGCTTTTAAGTGAAAGTTCGTCTTAAGTGGGGCCGTTATATGTGGGCTCGACTGTATGAGGTTAAGGAGGTCTTTTATAGTGTTTTTATAGTGCCTATAAATGCCTATTTTTGGCGTTCGTGCCTAAATGCCTATAAGTGCCTATCGATGCCTATATCAGCACTATTTAACCTCAAATTTTCCTTTCGAGTACAGTTGGAGACCTTTATTCATGTTACCAGGCAAAGTTGAGCTTTCGGAACTTTATGGGGTGCAACCTAGTTCTCTAGTTCAACAAACTTCCGGAAAGCAACCGCTGGCCACAGCGAAATGTGACGCGCCGGCCACCTTAAGCCACCGCACTTACATGGCGCGAGTGGTTGGAGGAGGGGTAGGAGGAGGAGAGGAAAAGATGCTATTTCTCCAATCCTAAATGGGAGCACACCCCAGCGTATACAGTGGAATGGGGAGAGGAAAGTAAAGGTGGGAAGAGGAGAGTGGCGTCCATGGCCGATGACGCGGCAGGCGGCTTTTACAGCCGGTTTTCCAGTTCAGTGTTCTCAAAGAATCTAAGTACCTCCTTGAAGACCTGTGTGTGTGTGGGGGGGGGGGCAGGGAACAAGAGGTGTCTCTGTGTGCAGCCGCAGGAAGGTGGTGAATGAATGCGAAACGGTGGAGTGCCGTCAGGGGAAAGTAAGTGTAGGTAAAAAAGAAAAAATCATATGTCCACGTGGCTTTTGTTTTGTTTGTAATTTACTTCTTAAAGGGCGCTTCACCAGGTCACATGAGAAATTTTAGTTAGAAACTGGAAGTTGTTGCGTGTCCAATGAAGAGCTTTCTACCGCAAGAATTTTTTAATTGGTTCATTACGAGCCTCGAAAGCATGATGCGAAGAGGTGAGCTTGAAACCTTTGCCACTCGCCTTCGCAAGCCAAATTCCTTCCCTGCCCTCTTCGGTATCGGAGCAGCTCGAAGCCGGAAAATCACACGACGCAGACGCATCAACACGTCATGTGCACGCAAGGTTACATTCGCATGACATGCCCAAGCCAGGTCGTGCACGCAAGCGGTGTTGTGTATAGCTTCGGTGTTCTTTGTAGTGTACTGCCTGTTTCTGTGGGATGGATAACTCTATGTGCGCACGTTTGGAGAGGCTGGCATAGATCATGTATCCTTACCACGATACACAGCGCTTGCACCGCTGGAACAGCTCCTAAGGGACGCATGCGCCAAAAACACGCCAAGCGTTGTCAGGGCTGGCGTGTTCTGCAAACCGTGCGGGTAAAAGGACAAGTGCATGGCTATGCTAAACCCTTCCCGCCTTTGTGCCATCATGAACTATAACATTTTTTTTGCTTTCCTGTCGTAGACACAGGTCGCGCACGTCTTTCTTCGAAAATTTGAATTTTTGTAAAAATTTATTGTGCCTATATTTACGATTTTGGGGGGCCTAAAACTGTGTTTTGCCTGCCTATTTTTGGTGCCTAAAACCCGATTTTTTAGTGCCTAAAAAATCCGGCCTCTAGTCATGACGTCAGATTTTGACAGCATCTACAGTAAAACCTCGTTAACCCGGATCTCACGGGACCGGAGAAAATGTCCGAGTTAACCGAATTCTGGATTATCGAATGGCCCATGAAAACAAAAGGAAAATGTACTCGACACAGGCGAACCTTTATTTCATGAAAAACTGCGTTATTTTTGTCCGCCTCGTCGACCGAGTTTGTGCTAGAACGATTTTCTTCAACCCCATCAGGTGGTGGTGCGCACACTGGCTGCTGTGGCCGTACAGTGTAGTGGCCGCTTCACTCCGGTGACGGTCGCCATCATTGTGAAGCGCGACGGCGGTGGCAACGCGCACAAGCACAGCCATAGAACGCAATGCTACGCGCGAAGTCATAACACAAAGAAACCAGCAGCGTAGGTGTAGCGAGCAGCTGTGGTCACTGTGGTGGCGGTGAAATTGTCCCGCTCCACCATAGTCTCGTCGTCAGTGTGTGGCTGCCATTGCGCTTTTAATAGACACTGGATGCGCCGGTGGCCCAAGCGCTCCCGCCGGGTGGTGACTAGCGCCACCTAGCCACTTACCCCCTCATTCACTATCATCATTCATGATCATATTCTGCTGCAGTTGTTCGTTCGGTTCCGGTTACTCCAATGCTCCGGTTCCGCCGTTGGTTACAGCAAGCAGGGCTTGCGCCTCCAAGCCGCCGGGATCGCGCGATTCTAAGCATGAAGTACCGATTGCGCTCTCCGGAGTTGTCCGAGTTAACCGGTGCGCGGCTAAATCCCTCCGAATTAATGAGCATCTGACACCATTGAAATATACACAGTTTTGCCGGGACCGCGCCGCGAGTCCGAGTTAACCGAATTTTTGAGTTAACGAGATCCGGCATACACGAGGTTTTACTGTACTAGGTCCTATGTATATGCTAATTTGTAATAATGAAGTAAATTGTACTATGACGGGGCCATAGAATTAACGTAGCAAGTTTCAGGAAATTTCATTCAGCCAATGTCGTGAAAGTACAATATACACTTAACAATCCTTGACGTCTCGCACGGAGATTATGACGCAAAATTTAAAAATGAATATTTGACCTTGAATTGCTCTTTTATTAAGTCACCTGTGATGGTGAAATAATGACATTAGAGCTCTTAAGAGCATAATTTAACGATCGAAACCAATTCATTGTCATCGACATGCAGTCGTGGGAAAAGTGAAGTCCACGCTACCATGCGCTCTTTGATAATTTATGCAGTTTTTTGTTTAGAATGACAGTTGTGTACCGTAACAAGGTTACATTTTATGCTGTAGCGTTTTGATGCATTCGTGAAAAAAGAATGGCTGCCTGTCTTCTTTGTTTTTAGTGAACGATGACTTCAGAGTGACGGCCGACCCGAACCTGGCCACAGAAGACCTCTCGCAGCCACACATGTTCGAAGGAAAGCTGAAGTCTTATCAACTCAAGGTATGCTTGGAGCAAGCCTTGGTGCATGTATTGCGGTAACCGCTTGCGTCATTTACGGAACTGTGTATAAAAACGTGGGTCAATTTTCTCACTGTAAGCCTTCTATTGGCTTATTGATGCAATGCTGCATTCTGTGGCATTTTCCCCAGTTTTCCTTTCTGGAGATGTTAGCTAACTCTGCTTGATGCCCCACTCCTTCCTAGCCTGTTCACTGCTGAATGATCAACTTGTTCACTAACTTGTTCAGTTCGCTATTGAATGATTGACTTTTTCACTAACTTGCTCACCGACCTTTGCACTATCTTGTTCACAAACTTGTTTGTTTATCTGCTAACTGTCCTCTGATCAAGTAGATCTAATTTGTTCGCTCTCCACTGATAAAATTGTTCACTAATCTGTTTCATTAACCAGTGATGAACTTGTTCACTAATCTATTCAAAAGCTTGTTGCTAATCAAAGGATGATGCTTTCTGGTGGGAGCTAAAACGTCACTACTTTTACACTGCGCTGTTTTCGTCAGTGTTGTGTTTATAAGGTTTAACAGGTATAATTAACTCTCATTACAACCTTGCTTGATAAGCTTTTCTCTTCGTTTGATGGGTTCACTGACTGCCACTGTTTGGCAGCAGACCAGAAGGTTGTGGGTTCCGCGCTGGGCCTCAGTGGTTCTCTTCTAATAAAGCTGATTTAAAAAGTGCTTGTATACCTAAACCTGCTCTCTTCTTGTCCTTTAAAGTTGCACCTATCATTTTCTTTCGCAGCAAATCATGAGAGGAATGTAACTTTAACGACAATAAACAGGCAGAGTTGGTCAGGGAACGAACGGGTGCTAAGGACATCTTTGTTGAAATCAAGAAGAAATGGGCATGGGAAGGGCGCATAGCGCGTAGAGAAGATAATTGCTGGTCGTTAAAAATAACAGACTGGATTCCAAGAGAAGGCAAGTGCGCGAAGGCAAGGCAAGAGGTTAGGTGGGGCAGACGAGATTAAGAAGCTTGCGGGTATAATGTGGCCACAGCAAGCACCCCACTGGGTTGATTGGTGCAATGTGGGAGAGGCCTTTGCCCTGCTGTGGGCGTAGTCAAGCCGATGGTGAATATGGTTATGACCTAAAGCACCCCCCCCCCAATGTCTCTTAGCTTGTGCATTGCTTTGTTATGTTAGTATTAAGCTGAACAGCTTGATTGACTGCAATATTTTCTTTTGATTTGTGAAACCACTCTCCAAGTATACTAACGTCTCCCTCTTTGGTTACGTGAACAGGGTATGAACTGGTTGTACAGCCTGTACGACAAGGGTATCAACGGAATCCTTGCCGACGAGATGGGCCTCGGCAAGACTGTACAGACCATCGCCTTCCTGGCCGCACTGGCCGAGGTTAGTTACTGTCTGCATGTTTTCAGCCGTTTGCTGCAATTTATTCTTTTTTTTGTGGGTTTGCACGAATACGGTCAATCCTCAGTGTAGTATATTATCAGTTAACAACGTATGGGATTGAGGTAATTGTTCCTCCTAACTGCCCAGCGTTAAAGGCAAAAAATTGCCACCTCGCCATGTCTGTATCTTCTCCGTTTCCGTATCACTTCTTCGTGTCTGTATCACCCCTCATCAAAAAATTTCTCGCGCATAATGCTGGTAAGTTACAAATTATCAGATATAACAAAGTAAATATGAAATTTGGCGACTTCAGACAGTGTTGATCGTAACAACGCATATTTTTGTTCGCACGTGGCTCTTAACACGTGGCTCTAAACATGTATTATAGTAGCAGAAGTTCCAAATGTAGTCTGTCAATAAATTTTCTGACTCCTTGATCTTTTCTTTTCAATTGGTCTGTGCAATAGTTCTATCTTCCTAGTGGAAGCACCTATTATGCTTAGAAACAGGGTTAAATCAACTGCAAATACAAATGTGCACAGTTTCGTACAGAATATTTTTGGGTACATCAGCTGCACGCGCAGTTTTGCAGACAAAAGGCGGCTCTGAATAAAGTTGCCACCGCATTCGACTTGGTGCGAAACCGTAACTGCGGTTGTTGCTTCCCAATGAAGCAGCCTTTGACTAACTACCAAGCTGTGTTTAGGATTGGACGCTGTCCATGTGTGTGGTCCTAATTTTTGTACAAATTGTCATGCTAATAGGCTTTGTGAAAATTGTTCAGTAACAAATTGTCAGTAAATAAGGTTTGTATTTAAAATAAAGCCCGGGAGTATTTTAGTTAGATGGAAATTGAATTTGTGCTGCACCTTGCGCGCTCCTTGCACACTGCGCGCGTCCTGTATTTCACTCGTCTTTGTTCGTGTTCAATAGCGCATTTAATAAAGCCTTAAAATTGAAGCCTTTAAAATGACTTGTAGAAACCCCTGGCACCTAAAAAGCTAAAGTGGTTTCTTTTAAAATGTGTACAACTGGTTATATGGCTGGTTTTTCTGTTGTGTGCTTGGCCCAGTTTGCAAGTACCCCACATGTCAAAACCAAGACATTTGACTCTAGTTAACGGACCCTGAAGAGACTAGGAAAATATGTTCCATTTAAACAGGAGTTCCGTTTGCTGAGTGGTGAACAGTGTTGCAGAGTTCAAGTATGAAACCAGCCACATTAGAGACAGCTAGTTCCGTTTAAGAGATTTCCAGTTACTGAGACTCTACTGTATGGCTGATAGGCCTTGCTGGTGCGACAGACGCTTGTCCGCATATGTTTTTTCTCTGTTGTCGATGTTGCACTGTACACCAATGAAGGTCAATCAATCAATCAATCAATCAATCAATCAATCAATCAATCAATCAATCAATCAATCAATCAATCAATCAATCAATCAACCAACCAATCAGTCTTTATTAGAACATGGTACGTTAATTACAACAAGCAGAATAGTACAGAACAGGATCTCAAAGTACAAAAATGCAATGGCACTCCAATGAACTCATTCTGTAGACCCCCCACTACAGGATGCCTCGTAACTGGTTCATGGTTTTGGCATGTTAAGACTCCCAATTTGAGTTTAATTAATTTTTTGTGTGTGCACTGCCCGCAGGTTCAGAACATCTGGGGTCCATTCCTAGTCATTGCCCCGGCATCCACATTGCACAACTGGCAGCAGGAACTGACCAAGTTTGTTCCCAGGTTCAGGGTAAGTGGCACTACCTTGGTACCACCTTGGTACCCTTTTAAAGAGATGCCAAAGCCAACCAATCAATTCATGTAGACTGTTAAATTCTTTGAAAACTCTGCTGGCAGTAACCTCATCATTATAGGTGTACGGTCTAACATTCATATATCGAACCCTTGTATAATGAATTATTGTGTATTCGAACAGTTGCTAAACCCTTCAATATATTTTGACATCAAATGTTGCATGTATCAAATTTCATATAATACAAAACTCTTGTGATTTCCTTCAAATTTGATATATCCGGGTTCGACTGTGTTAATAGAAAAGGAAATGAACGTGAATGTTTCAATCTTAAATTTCTTGCCATAATCTCTGTACATAAATGTCAGCATGATACAGTCGATTCAAGTACGAAGTTCACGGGACCCGCAAAAAACTTCGAATTAAACGAACTTCCAATTAAGCAAAATGCACAAAAAACGGCACTTTTATTAGCTCCAACCCCGACAGTTCCCTACAAAAAGTAGACCGTCATCTTCTGCATCTGCTTGCCGGATCTGGCTGCGGCTAGCAAGTTTTCCAAGCAGTAGACATGTCGAAGTGCTTCTTCGGGCGTTGTCTTCTCCAACAAAACAAAAAAACCGCTGCGCGAGAGCAAGACCCGCAGCTACGTCGGTAGCCCTCGGTGGTGGTTCCGTTTCCGATGTCATCGCGCTTTCAGGAATGCAATCATGGGGCTGAACCATCTGCACGATTTAGCTGTCCGTTAGAGGACCGCATGTTTCGACGCTTGCGTCCACGGCGACGAACTCAAAACGGACGTCACCAAGAGCGGTGCCAAAACTACCGTCATCGAGTTCACCTGTTTGCACTTCATGAAATTCGAGTGTGTGTTAGGCTTAATGCCGTACTTTCGTGCTATGTCTTGCTTGGCGGTGCCTCCTTAGTCAACTTCTTTTCAAGACTTCGACTTTCGTCGCCAGGTCAGCGTTCGGTAGCGGCCGCAAATTGCCATTATCAAACGTCGCCACCGCAACACTCAAAATTAGACGTGGGAAAAGCGTGCAGATTCAAACCAGCGCGCGCGCGGCTGAAGCACTGAACTTCTTTCAAGACTTCGACTTTTCGTTGCTTTCGTCGCCAGGTCAAGCGTTCGGTAGCGGCAGCGGATTGCCATTATCAAACGCCGCCACCGCAACACTCAAAATTAGACGTGGAAACGCGTGCATATTCAAACCAGCGCGCGCGGCTGAAAGCACTGAACAAATCACAAAGAAAGACTTAGTCAGCCGATGCGATCGATGCGATGCGCCGGCGTTGACTAAACAACCTTGCCGCTTCATGAGCTGTGGCGCTGCGGGCAGTGGCGATGGCGACAACAGTGAGCCGCGACAGTTGTGCTGGCGGGAACAGCGTGGTCCCGACAGCTGTTTTGGCACTGGAATATTCCCCATTTTATTGAAAAATTACGGTCGCCTCGAGGCTCTCGACTGAAAAATAACTTCTAATTAACCAAATTACGGGCTTTTTAACTTCGAATTATCGAGCATTTTTTCCTATAGGGCTGCATGCAAAACTGACGGGTCCACTTGTTGACTTCTAATTAACCGAAAATTCCAATTAAGCGACTTCGAATTATCGGGAGTCGACTGTATCGCAGATTTTTGAACGTTTCTTCTAATTTTTGAAAAAATTAGCTCAACAAAATTTTGCTGAAACCTGGTACATTGTCTCTGGCCTCCTCAGAGGACAGTGTATGTTGTTTTGTCATTGGTAGCTTGAGTGGAATACACTCAAACCTCAATATAAGGAAGAACGGCTATTTGGGCGAGTTGGTTGAATTGCATGTTAAAGGGGCCCTCCAACACTTTTCAAGATCTCATTGTTTTACACATTTTACTAGGTAACAAAAAATGTCGTGCTTGAAGAGTGAACCGCACGTGCGAAACAAGGCAGCTCGCGAATGCCTCTATAATTTTTTGTAGTTTTAGTGATCTATCTTGTTGCGACGGTGTCTCTGTCAACGCTCTTACATTAAATTTCTTCAAACAACGGCGCCTGGAGCGTTCCCGCCGCGTTTCCTCCAGTACCGTGGCGTTCTGCGCATTCTTTCGCGGCGCTGCAGTTTTCAAGTTGAAAAGTTCGGAGAGCTTTAGTCTATTCCGCGTTCAGTGAAAAAGTACGCTAAAGAAAAAAGAAATGCAATAATATTCTTTATTTTGATGCAACGCCGCAATTACATCTAACATTACATTTATCCAATCAGAGGCCTGCGCCGTCCATCGTCATTTCCGCCCGCAATAGTTCTGGCGAGCGCCACTACGTGTTGATGCGGTCAGCACTGATGTTTTGAAGCGTTAGAGGGCCCCTTTAATAGGAGTTGCAGCGCAAGCACAAAGGTGCTGAAGGAAAAGCGTAACGGAAGGCCTTCGTTACGCTTTCCCTTCAGCACCTTCGTGCTTGCGCTGCAACTCCTATTAACACTCAATATAAGAAACCCGGATATAACGAAATGTTGGTTATAACGAAGTAAATGAAGAATACTCTTGCAATAGATATAGTGCTAGGAAATATACCTTTTATAACGAATTTTCGGATATAACAGAACTTATTTTCGTGTAAGATGCAACTTCGTTATAATGAGGTTTGAGTGTACTTGTATTGCCACTTGTCCTCGGTTTTTGTGTATCATTATGAGTGGGTATCTCCAACTAAAGCTGCTGCACGTGGGTATCTCCAACTAAAGCTGTTACCATTTGGTGCAAACTGCACCTGAGTGTATCATAACATTCTGAATGTTCTTCTGAGCATGCGGGCGTGACGCTTACTGTCGGGTGTGTTATGAAACTTGGTGATAACGCTAGAATCCACGATGATGAATGTATGAAAGTCGATGCATTTTACCGAAGGACCAGGATTATTGACAACTGTGCTTGTCATGATCAATATACCGTTGTAGTGGAGCAGGTGCACCAACGGATATGCGCCTGTGAAAGAGGACGAGAAAAGACCTGCGCTGTGTTTGCACAAGAGCCTGTGCCGCTTTTGCCAGCCTTGCACTGCTTTACCGTACGGTCTTCCTTTGTTACGCCCTCATAACCTCAATAAACCTCATCACACCGTGTTACTTCCTTCACCAGGCACATGTTTGTCCAAATAAAAGTTCAGTGTTTACTGTGAGGTCTATTCCAAGACGATTACCCTTGGCAGCAGTGTCAATCTGTGTGACATAGAATGTTGTATGTCCTATAAGTGAAGCAACTATTTCTCTTTCTTTGCTTAATCAGTGCTAACTGAAAGTGAGATTTCGGCGATATCCCCAAAAGTGTTGGTCTCCGAATATGGCCCTTGGTTTGACATGCATTTTTCGCTGTCGCAACCACATTACTGCGTGGCATTGCCTTGTCCTTTCTCTGTATTTTGTCGTTCACATTTTACAACCTGCACAGCTTTTTAACCAGTGTTTTTAAGAAGGAAACTTTCCTGTTGTCATTGATCACACCAGGTGGTGCCGTATTGGGGCAACACGAGTGACCGCAAGGTGCTGCGCCAGTTCTGGAACGGCATGCACCAGCTGGGCGGGGAGCGTGCCTCGTTCCACGTGGTGGTCACCTCGTACCAGCTGGTGGTGCAGGACGTCAAGTACTTCCAGCGCATCCACTGGCAGTACATGGTGCTTGACGAGGCACAGGCCATCAAGAGCACCTCCAGGTAACTGTCTTATCTTAGCACCGACACCGAAAAATTTTGAAGGCGAGCTAACTTGTGAGATCAATCTGTCGGGACACACTAGCATCATCTATAAAACATCAATCACAGATGTAGCTAAAAACATATTTAAAATCAGTATTAATGGGTGTGCAGCTTATTTAAGTACAATACACGAAATTCGTGGCATCAACATCAACTTGACTTGAATGTAATTTAAGAAAAACCACTTACGTCAAAATTCCAGACTCGCGGCTTATGTTGGGACGTAGTCACAACTATGTTATGGGGCTGTGACTACGTGAGGATGTGTCGCACTCATTGGTACACAGTCATGGTTATGACTGCACCTTTACTGTGACCACACGTCGCGACTTCGCAGTTATGACTGTCCTGAAGCGTCGCAATGGCCGGGACACAGTCATGGTTATGACTTCGTCTTTACCATGACTACAGTTGAACCCCTTTATAAGAGGCATGCTCTGGGCAGCAATTATTGCCTTTTATATGAGGTGTCTGTTATAAGCAGCATAGGCGTGCGCACGAGGGGGGCAGAGGGGCGGCCGCCCCCTAGTCACCTAAGAGAGGGGGGGGCGCAAAGTCTGCCCCATACATTGACTTAATAGGGAGGGGGGGGCGCTGCGATGAACCTTCGCCCCCCTTGCCCCCCCCCTGAAGGGGAACTCTGCGCACGCCTATGATAAGCAGGGTACCACGTATGCATTCTCTTATCAACCCGCATTTTACTGTAGGCACGCTGGTGTCTCTTATACCCATTTGTCTCTTATATCAGTGCCTCTTATAAAGGGGTTCGACTGTATAACTAACCGAGAAAGTTTATCTTAACCATGAAGCAATTCATATTAACCATGAAGCAATTCATATTAACCATGAAGCAATTCATATTAAGCAGATTTCATTTTTTTTTGTTACATTGAGCGTATGGACAACCAACTGAGTGCCCTGCATTCTTCAGTATATCCATGAATTTGGCTCAACAGGGTTGATCTTATAAATGGGAGTTTGTGATAATGGCACACTCACGGGCAGTACTCAGAAGCAGAAAAAAAGACAAACTATAGTGGTGCCAGGGGAAAAGCAGCTCTAACTAATCGTGGACTGTCCTTATTCTGTGGCACAGTGTCCGGTGGAAGATCCTGCTGTCGTTCCACTGCCGCAACCGTCTACTCCTCACGGGCACACCGATCCAGAACACCATGGCCGAGGTCAGTAGCTTGCACTCGTGTTTCTTGCTGTGTTGATGGGCTAAGGCGTCAGCCCTGCCTCCCTCCTGCACTTAAGTGTGTACAGGCAGTGCTGCAGATGCGGTGAGCAATTTTTTGTACTGCCCTCTAGTTCTAAAGTTATAGAAAAATAAAAGAAACAAAAATTCCCCATCTCCCGCTAAAGGGAACCATGTGTGGATGCGAAGCAGCGGGGGAGATAATTAGCTTGAGCGGGAGGAGCGTCGCCGCTCTCATTTCACGGCAGTGGTCCGGGCGCTCATCGCGGCGCTGCACAGGAGAGAGAATGAGGCGCGCGCGCTCCGTCATTTTCATACCGCGGAACTACTGTGGCGCCCCCAGCGGAGTATGCAGCTGTCACACCACCTGTCGTGTGCGCCGCTGCGTAGAGGATTCCTAGATGAAAGGACGGGGGGGGGGGGGGGACCGTAGAAGAGGAGAGGGGGAGGGGACGTGCATGCCCTGTGGGGGGTGTGGGACGCGGGAGCCGCTCCCGGACGGACTAAGCCCCCCTCCAAACACATGCAAGCAAGATTAAGGAATGGGGGTCAACCTGGGCGACAGACACCACCTGCCTAGCCATTGCTAAGCAGCCTCTCTGTACTCTCGGCCATGACTCTGATGACTGTGTTAGGGTTGACGGCCTTCATATTACTATAGTGTTCTGGTTCGCATAATTGGTGCTTCCCTACTTCATGAAAGTGGCCGGACGCGGGACGGGGGACGCGGGACGCGGGACGGACACGGGAGCCCGAGCATAAGATGCTTCGCATCTAAAATAGATGAAGTAGCGATGCCTGTTTTTGTATTTTAAACTGGTATTATCTGCATGTATAAAAACGCTTTTGAAACCTATGACATCTATATAACCTTAATGTAACCTTTGACCTAATTGTTGTCCATGTCTAACAATGCATCTCTACTGCTACCACGTGTTCAATAACGTGTTCTTCACTGTTTGCAGTAAGGTAACGTTGAGCAGCCGGAAAATTTAACATTTCATGATTGGTAGTAAGCGTCTGTCGTCTGCTAATGTCGACATGGCTACGGTTCCCGGACATGGCGGTCTCACTTTGATGAGGCCGAATTGCAAAAGAGGTCGTGTACTTTGATTTAGGCGCTTGTCAGAGGAACCGTAGGTTGTCAAAATTAATCTGACGTTTCTCCCGCTACAACGGGCCTTGTAATTGTGCCATGATTTTGGCGCGTCACTAACTCCAGAAGTAAATTTTTCGACGCAGCTGTGGGCGCTGCTCCACTTCATCATGCCGACGCTGTTCGACTCGCACGAGGAGTTCAACGAGTGGTTCTCGCGAGACATCGAGAGCCACGCCGAGAACAAGTCCACCATCGACGAGAAGCACCTGTCGCGTCTTCACATGATCCTCAAGCCGTTCATGCTGCGCCGCATCAAGAAGGACGTCGAGAACGAGCTCTCGGACAAGGTCAGTCTGGAGACCAGTGTTGCACGCGCAGCATCTTGTCGAGTGAGCGCAGGTCGGGGTGCACGCATGCGTTTGATCAGGCACAATAATTTTTAGAGTGTGGAAACTACGAGACAGTAAAATGCCTGCAAGCCTTTGTGTTCGTCACATTTTTCTGCCACTGCCACTCTATAGTGCTAATAACACTCCTGACTCATTTCAGCAAGTGCTCTCAGATAGCGGAAAGATCTCTCAGATGTTTTGCTTTCAGATGTTAGGTTTCTCTCAGTTCACACTCTTTTTGTGGTTCCCTCCAAAAGACGTAACTGTGGAGGTTTACTGTATAGGTTACCACCATAACTAAGCTCTTTGTGGTAAATTTTGTTCTACCATATTTTCTTATGTGTTCATTTCACAGATCAATTTTCCTTTGATCTCCTATAGTTTCTAATTTCACACAAGCTTCCATTAAATTTCTGTGCAGATACGCTAGATACAGTAAAACCTCGTTAAACCGGTTCTCACGGGACCGGAGAAAATGTCCGAGTTAACCGAATTCCGGATTATCGAATGGACCATGAAAACAAAAGGAAAATGTACTCGGCACAGACAAACCTTTATTTCATGAAAAACTGCGTTATTTTCGTCCGCCTCGTCAACGGAATTAGTGCTAGGACGATTTTCTTCAACCCCATCAGGTGGTGGTGCGCACGCTCGCTGTCGCTGGCTGCTGTGGCCGCTTCACTCCGGTGACGGTCGCCATCATTGTGAAGCGCGACGGCGGTGCAATGTGCATAAGCACAGTCGGAGAACGTAACGTGCACGAGCTCACACGCTACGCGCGAAGTCACAACACAAAGAAACCAGCAGCGTGAACCGTTCCGTCGTCCGTGCGTGCCGCCATCGCGCTTTCAATAGACACTGGATGCGCCGGTGGCTAAAGGGCCAAAGCGCTTCTGCCGGGTGGTGACTAGCGCCACCTAGCCACTTCCCCCTCATTTACTATCATCATTATCATATTCTCCTGCAGTTGTTCGTTCGGTTTCGGTTTATCCAAAACTCCGGTTCCGCCGTCGGTTACGGCAAGCAGGGCTTGCGCCTCCAAGCTGCCGAGATCGCGCGATTCTAAGCATGAAGTACCGATTGCGCTCTCCGGATTTGTCCGAGTTAACTGGTGCGCAGCTAAATCCCTCCGAATTAATGAGCATCTGACACCATTGAAGTATACACAGTTTTGCCGGGACCGCGCCGCGAGTCCGAGTTAACTGAATTTCCGAGTTAACGAGATCCGGATAAACGAGGTTTTACTGTATCACCACCCCAAATTATGCTAAACAGGGTGTCAACGGCTTCTGTATCATTCAAGAAATGCTGCAAAGCCGATTTCATCACAATTTCTTGTTCTAGGGTAGGCGGAGCATTAAGGTTGGTAATGCCAATATATTACTTCAGTGAAAGTTGAAGTTGCTCAGGTGCTGTTGTCTCTGTGTTTACCACATCATCACTGCAGTGGTGTTGCGACCGATGAAATTGCAACAGCTGTTGTTTTCCGTCTGTGCAGATTGAGGTGCAGGTGTACTGCTGGCTGGCGCAGCGCCAGAAGGCCCTCTATCAGGGCCTGCGCAACAAGATCTCCATCGAGGACCTGATGCAGTCGTCGGGCGCCGCCTCCTCACAGGCGCAGTCGGCCACCTCCTCGCTCATGAACCTCGTCATGCAGTTCCGAAAGGTGCTCGAGCATTTTGTCACATCCACTGACTCTACAAAGGACTGTTTGCAAAAATCTAAGTCGGCTTTCCCGCAAGATTTTTTCTTCAGGCGGAGAATAGTCGTTCACTGACCGCTTTTCTGCTCTTTCTGGTTTCCCCTCCACCACATTCTAATGAACGTATGCAAACACCAGTGACTATGGTGACTATGGTACTATGGTGACTATGGTACTATGGTGCCTATAGTGAGTATTGGTATGGTGAGTTGAAACGTTGCTATCACCTTGGAGAAACACTCCGAAGGTGTGCAGTTGTGGCAGCGTGTTTCACACACTTTCACCAGAGTGGAGAGGGGGAAAAAGCACGAAAAGTGAGAAAAGGGGTCTGGCTACGAGAGTTTCTGGCTAAACAGGAAAATAAAGCTTGCAAGGAAGATGACTTGCGGATTTTTTGCAAATTGTCAGTTAGAAAATGGGAAAGGGAAGATAAGAAATTATCGTTACATCGGCATTCTTTAACTTTAACGGAGAGATTTCATTCTCGCAGGTCTGCAACCACCCCGACCTGTTCGAGAGGAGAGAGGTTCGCTCACCGTACCACATGAAGGGCTCCACCTTCGAGCTGTCTCGGTTTCTGTTCTCTCGAGGTGAGTTGATGAGACTGAAGCATCCCACGAGACCCAGGTCACTAAGAAGGATTGGATACAGGCCAAACTGGTATTACGCTCAAACCTCATTATAACAAAGTTGCATATTACACGAAAATAAGTTTGTTATATCCGAAAATTTGTTATAAAGGTCACATATTTAGCTTGTCGAAGTGATATCTTATCTAGAACAGCTAGAGCTGTAATTGCTTTTTTAACTTAAAGCCCGAGTTGTGCATCACAAAGTGCATAGAGCAGAATTCTCATTTCCTGCTTACAGATCTTAAAAAATTTGATTAGGTTTCTTCTTTATGGTAGTCACGGTACAAACATTGAATTTTGATCATCTGTAGAACAACTAAGTTATGATTTGATCAGAAAACTGTTTGCAGTGTTGCACTTATTGCATATTGTAGTACCTGGCTATACCATAATACCGTATTTACACGAATGTAGGTCGACCCATTTTTTTCAAATTTGACAATCCAATGTTGGGGGGGTCGACTTAGAATCGAAACCAAAACTAGAGCATTTTTTTTTTTTTTTTGCCGAGCGATTTTTGGGGGGGGTCGACCTACATTGGAGTCGACTTACATTCGTGTAAATACGGTACTATACACTTTCTGATGAACGGTATTTTTCCTATTGTCTCCGGAAACAATAGAAAGGCAGTTTTGTGTATCTCATAAACCAGTTTACCTGCTAGAAAAATGATTGCATATTTCAAATCAGCATAAAAAACTGAACAAGTCTATTTAGTTTCATTGGGTTTGGACATAAAATACAGCAAATATCTCCACATGCCATGTCCCCCCCTTAACAGTAAAGTCTGAAACATTAGCGATGTTTCTAAACGTTGCGGCACAGCCTGCAATGAGCATTTTGGTAACAGTTTTTGTGCGTGAAACTCGATCACATAAAAAATTACGGAACAAGGGCAGGTAGCTATAGTGTCACTTGTTCACTTTCGCAGGTGTCCTGAGCGGCTGGAACGATCACCACAGCCGGTGGTGGCCCAACGTCTTTCACCCGAGCCATGTTCACCATTCTATCTTCAAGCAGGGTGAGCAGCAGTGCGGAGGAGCGTCTGCCACTTGCGGCAGCAGTGTGACGATGTTGAAACTAACTCGCCATCTTCTATTTTTCATTTCTCTACGTTTCTCAGCAGAAGGACGACCCGCGAGTGGCTTTTCGTTCTGCCGATTCGTCGGCCTGTCCCCCGCGGAACTTGCCAAAGTCATGCTGTGCAGCCTTCTGGAGAGGTGCGTGCCGTGCCATTGCCACTTCGCTTGCTTGTTGCTTGCTCGTTGCGTGCTCATCCTTCTATCCATTTGCCTCGTTATCATGTTACGGCTGCCTGTCTGCATTGCCCCATCAGTTAAGTTGTGTACAGCGATTTTTTAAATTCCTAAGTTTCTAAGAGTGAAGCTCTTAAAGCTCCAGGTAAAACATTGGGTGTGCGCAAAAAACCCTCCGCGCCATTGCTTATCAGCCGCGCCCACCGACGGAGACAGTCCGCACAGCCACCGCGCCAAGTTTGCCCTGCCGCGCTAGCCGAGTACGAGCAATGAAAGGCCCGCCCTTCTACCGGGGGTTGCCACTGCCAGCTGCACACGTTAGTTCTGGCGCTGGAGTTTGGACATTCTTGCATGATCTGTGACAGGCTGTGGTTCGGACTCTACTTCGTCTACTCCAAGGAAAGACCTAGCATCAGCCGAGAAGGCCGCGTTAAGCCCCTAAGATCCGCCAGCTTCGCTGTTTCCTAAGCTTTACACGGCTAGTGTAAACTTCGCCCTTTTTTCAGCTCTGGGTTGTTGGTGTCATAAAGTACCGTCAGGTTGCTGTTGACTCCTGGTTACACTCATGGGTTTATGAGGACTGGGTGAGAGCACTTTAACACAAGTTCTATGATGGGATAGGGAAGAAAAATGAGAGAAAAAAAGAAAATGGAGGACATCATCGGAATTGCTCTCAGCAGATGTGATAATTCCAATACGCAGTGCTTATTTCACATAGCAGATGACTGCATTTGCATTTATGGAAGTGAATGAGCAAAGTTGTCTTCATCCAATCTTATTCCCACCTATCTGTAGCGTAATAGCGCGGAAACAGAATAAAGGACAAGAAGGGATATAGAAGGGCGATAGATCAAGCAGTACCAAACTAGCCCGACCTGCCACCCTTCTAAGTCGCATTCCCACCATTGAGTTACTAACAAAAATGTTTGTTAGTTTGCAGCTGTTCAAGGGACTTACGAACTACCTGAAAAAAAAGAGTCAATAATGAATTTTGTCACACAGTCCTGCTCAACGTAGACTTTAGCTTTTACAGCCTCGACAGGTATGGCTCGCATTGTGTGCAGTTTCTCTCAAGAAAAATGTATTCAATCGCAATTTCTGGATGCACCCGTGGTTAGATTGGGCTGTTTGCGAGTGCTAGATGCTTCAGGAACACTGACCTACATTGACGTGACCCGCAGGTTTCTAGCCATCGTGAAAGAACTGAAGGAGGCCCAGCGGCGGCATCACTCCTACGTCTGGCACAGAGACGACAAGGACTCGAGGTGAGGTTTTTGATTTTCTGTAAGGAGTACCGACGCAAAGCTTTTGCGTCATGCTTTTCCTGTTACAACAAGTGGCTAATGATGCACCTATCACAGCTCTAAAGCTTGTTTGCTCGAGCACATGAGCATTACCGTAAAATCCCAAGCAAGCGCCCCCTTCCTTTTTTTCAAGAGGTTTGAAAAGTGCGCCAATGACAGAGCAAGGGCCCCTCTCACCATTTTCACTGTTTCATGCTCTATTTTGGAAACAGTGAATACATGTGTACTTACTAAAGTATTTCATTAGAACCACGAGTGTGCATTTTTAATTTTTTAGTGGGTGTTCCTCCGCCATCTTTAATTTTGCTCCATTACTGAGCAAGGGCCCCTCCTCCAAATCTTGTCAGATTATCTTTCACCTTAGTGGGGGGGGGGGGGGGGGGAGGGGGGGGGGGCACTTGCTCAGGATTTTGGGGTAATTGTTTGGAGGCTTGTTTAGAGCACGCAGTCACAGTCATAGGTCGGCAAACTCACTCATGAGTCGACTCACTCAGACTTACTCAGACATGGATCGAGCCGTGAGTCTGGTTGAGAAAAAGTTCAGTGAGTCTGAGTGAGTCTGGTTCAGAAAAATTTTGGTGAGTCTCAGTTCAAGTACGCCCTAGGCACAAAATATATTTCTTGAGTGAGTCTGAGGGAGCTCTACATCTTTTGCTGACCTATGGACTCACAGTCGGTCGTGTCACCGCAGTTGGTCGTGTGACCACAGCTGGTCATGTAACTACAGCTAGTTGTGTGATCACACAAGACAGTGACATGTGCCATGCGTGGTAATGCCTGTACGTGGGCACCGTGTTTACAACTGCAGGGGGTACACTCAAACCTCATTATAACAAAGTTGCATCTTGCACGAAAATAAGTTCGTTATATCCGAAAATTCGTTATAAAGGTTTATTCCTAACACACTATCTATTGGAAGACTACTCTTCATTTACTTCGCTATAACCGATATTTCGTTATATCCGGGTTCGTTATATCGAGGTTTGAGTGTACATGTAAGGAGCACAGCAGCCAACACAAACTCTTGGTGTAGGTGGTTGGTCAATTGAAACCAAGTTGAAGTCAATGCTGTGTTAATGTCAATTTTGTGGATGTGTGTGTGTGTCCACACAAATCTGTCTCACTTCAATACTTCGTGTCGGTCCTCCTCTAATTTTTGCAAAACGAAAAAGAAATGTAGGTAACTGGCACTGTCATGTGAGTTGTGAGTTCGCGCACCGCCTGTCCTTTAGTCCCTGTCTTGTTCTCATCTTGTAATCCGCAGCGCAGCAAGAAATCGGGAATCACCAGTACCAGACAAACTAAAGGAAAAAGTCTGTCTAGTTAATTTGTTGCATTTGCTGCAACATAGTTTTGAGCATGAAAAAAAAAAAAATTATGGGAAAGAGGGACGACAGGATGAAAGCACTAAAGCACCGCCACATTTTCGGTAAAGAAAAGAATTTCCAAGGAGGTAACGTGCAAACAATTGCACGAACAAGCAGGAACAACAAGAAACTGACACTGTGGATGAAAAAGACAGGAAAATTATTAACTTGGAAAGTTCCTGCTCAGCTACAAATGGAGCTCAAAGATTGTTTACTTAGGTGAGTCACTGCAGGCTATGCAAAATTTTTTGACAATTTTTTTTTGTTCTCACAAAAATACCAGACAAGTCGCATCCTGGCAGTGAGACTGCGATAACACCCATTCATTCTAACAAAAGTAGATTTTTATGAAAAAAAAGATTGGTCTGGCACATAACGTGATTTGGCCACTTGAAGCACATTTTCTTGGGGAGGCAGGTATTTTCCCCAAACTACATTAATTCGTTCACTATGTTAATTAGTTAATGAAGTTTTAGTGACAGAAGAATATACTACAGGAAAGTCTGATGAAGTTAATTAGTGGGACTTCTTTATCTGTTCCTGACATCTCGTTTATGCTTTAAATTAGCATTGTGAATGCAGTGTTAGGACAGTCTAAGGGGGACATATCATTACAGAAGCCCAGTCGACTGCATTTCCAGTGCATTCCTTCTATGCCATCTAGTCCCGCAATATCGTAATGGTCGGTGGCATTCTGTCCATGTTTTTTTCCAACCACAGTTCCGGTGGACGGGTGTGCCCGCAAGACCTGCTCGTGAGCCGGCACGCCCCGCTGGGAGCCGCGTCGCTCGCGCAGGGCGGCCCGCTGAGCCGGCTGGTGTTCGCCACGGACCGGCGTTGCTACGGCTTTGCCGACCAGCGCATCCACACCATGGCCGAGACGACGGCGCACCGCGAGATGCGGCGGCGCAAGATCCGCAGCCCGCGCCACGCTCACCACCATCACCACCACCACCATCACCACCATCATCATCCCCATGGTGATGGGTCGACTCCTGGCAGCAGCTCGGCGGCGGCGGCGATGCCGACTACTCCGGTGACGCCGCACCACGCAACGCCGTCGACGAGTGCGGAAGCCCAGTCTAAGGTGAGGTTTTGGTAGTACAGCTTAACCCCTTTATAAGACAGTGATGTAACACACAAATGGGTATAAATAAGAGACACCAGTTTGCCTACATTGAAATAGGAGTTGATAAAAAGATGCATACGTGGTACCCTGCTTATAAGAGACACCTCATATAAAAGACAAGAATTGCTGCCTGGTGCACGTCTCTTAGCAGTTCCGTTTAACAGATTTCCGTTTACTGAGAGACTACTGTATTTTTGTAATTGGGTTATGTGGATCAGTAAAGGTTCGTGAAACTTTGTCTAACCTATTGTCTAAATTGTCTAGTTCTCTAGCTTACAGTCTAGCCCCTTTACTAGTATGTAGTCAAGAGCGACACACAAAAATGCGTTTGTTGCATTCAACAGTTTGTTGTATCCATATGATTGCTCCCATTAATAGTACTGGCATAAAATGTTTGAGATTAGCTTGGCCACATCCAGTAATCCATTCCTTCTGTGTTCACTATATCAGGATTTGACCATAGTGTTGGCAGTCATTTTTCTTTTGGGATGCCTTCTGAATTGGGGCTGCTTGGCCTAACAACAAAGGACGTTACGATTTCCGTGAAACTGTTCGGATTCCTTTCTATCCAGAATGTCACTGTATCTTGCATTGGGTGCATGTTGGTCATATGGGACACACTACTAAATGTCACATCGAGAACATGTGCTTCGGGGGCTGTAGCTTTCTCGCGTGTACCCGTGCAACAAGGTTAAATGGTTATGGTGGCGTAATGTGGCTGTGTTTCTGTACCCCGATGCTATTTCAGAAGCCATCGCATCCTCCGCCGGCGAGTCCTCCGCCGCTGCCCGAGTTCCCGCACCGGCAACGACCGGTTCAGGTTCGGGAGTGCCTTCCTGCAGACTTGCCTAGGTTCCTCATTTCCTGCGTTCCGCCGAGGGTGAGTTTCTCTTTCAAGTGAAGCTTGTATTGCCTTTCAAATGTTGTTGGCATCGTAGGTGTGACCACAAAAGACAAAAAAACAAAAAAGTGTGTACGGAAAGGGGGGGGTACAAAACCGAGGCTCTCGAAGGTGCTCTGGTACATGTGTTTTTGTATGCACTGTTTACCAATAACTGATGCACTCATGATCATGGGCTCATTGATGATCAGCCTCTTCTGATACGACCAGCTCATCTCTTTTCGATGTTATCGAGGTGACTTGTCATTTAATTGTTGCCTGGCTATGAATGCATGACTGTCGTTGTCTGTAGCAACTGAAGCTACTAAGTACATGGATGACGGTCCAATTCCTGGCATGGACGAAAGAAAAAAAGTTGGGAGGGAGGGAGCATTGTGCAATATGATAGAAAGAAGGAAAAGTATGTCAGGCACACACACACATCAAGCTTTGCCTGCCCCCATTTTCTCAATAGGGCAAAGGCTCTTGAATTCTTGCTCAGTTTTATTGCACTAGCAATTGTAGTGACACTCCAAATGAAAATTTGCTATCACCTTCACTATGATGTTCCATGTTCCATATGATGCTCTGTGTGAAGTCTGACTGTGATAACGTTTTATTGCTGCATGCTGTAAAGTAATGGTCCACTCACGCTTGAGGCACGGCGTTCACCGTTCGCCGTTTGCCGTTCTCAAGGCTGCCGTGCGCAAGCAGTTTCGCTCGTGCACGTCAGCTGTTCTTTGCCGTGCGGAGGACGGGTCTGAGACCCATTTTCATGACGTTCTACGGCAGCCGCAGAGTGACGTGGCCCATCAGCGACAGAGGAGCTACATCGGTGTGCCACGTCGTCTGCTTTCGCTTTCTGCGTCCTTTGCGTCTCCTGCGGGATACTTCAAGCCGCTTGCTTCTTGCTCCACGGTTTTCATGCTAGAAGTTCGGCTGTCGTCCGTGTCGTTGGCAGACATGGTTCCAGTAGCCAATGGAGTGTTTTAGTCTGTCCGCTATTCCGCTATACACAAAAACGTAGCGTGAAAGTCGATAGTGTCCCAAAGCTGGCGCCACATCAAGTGGCGCCAGCTGTGGAAGACTAAAAAACTAAGAAATGCGTAATCTATGTCCTCTGATTTCGGAAGCACCCATCGCCCCATCACTAAACCTACAGCATCGAATATTTGAGTATGGCTCTCGAAAACGGTTCCGAATTGAGATGACTAGTTTGCTGTCGAAGCTTAACTCTTTCGTTACCGTGTCCATAGGACATGGGTCACCGGTGACCCATAAGCGTCACAAGCTATTTTTAAAATATGAGCGCTCCTATGGACTTGCAGCGGCTTCTGTCGTATTCTCCAGGCACCAATCTTTCATTTTTTGCGTAGTTTGTATTTTTCCCATGCGGCGGAGATTTAAGCGGCGGTTCCAATTGTGCGGTTCGCTCCGTTCGTTTACGAAGATGGCAGACGCTTTTGTTGCCGGTCCTCGCGAATGACGCC
The DNA here is from genome assembly GCA_030522465.1 of Rhipicephalus appendiculatus. NCBI lineage: Eukaryota > Metazoa > Arthropoda > Arachnida > Ixodida > Ixodidae > Rhipicephalus > Rhipicephalus appendiculatus. The sequence continues at coordinate 25,800 of JALIZH010015884.1, read as the reverse complement.
TTTCTGGCGATTCTGTTGCATCTGGAAGCGATCATTTGGCTGCTTCTCTTTCACATGGATGCAAAAGCTTTTTTTTTAATTACACAATTCCACATATTTCTTGTGTAGTGAAGTCATACATAACGATGTTCTGGCGCCGTCTGCGACACTGTACTTTCCCAGTTAAGATTTTTTTTCTTGAGCAACCATAGAGCGCAATATGTCCATATATACATGGTTCAATAGCCCATTTCTTTCCCTTTTTACTAATATTTACTGTGCTTCTGTGTGTGAGAAATTTGTGCAATAAAAAAAAAAAACTGTGCGACCTGGCTGAACAAGACACTTTCTACTGGACAACAAGTAAACAAGTGTAACTCGTGCAGTTGTTGAGCTAGGTCAGTGAAGCTTTTCTGTTAAGTAGATGTCTCCTATCTAAACAATTTGTATATTTCAGAATATTTTCCAGATTTACTTCTTTTATGTAGTAAACATACAATTGCAAATGTTCTTTCAAATTTGCAAGAAATGTTACCTTTAACGATTTTTTCTGCATATTAGTTTCCAAGTTCAGTTTTTTAAACTTACACACGTCAAAAGTACATTTACTTAGCTTTCTCTTGATGTATTGCATTACAGTATAACCATTTTATTACTTATTACAAAAAAATACCAACAAAAACCTACGAAAAGTTGCCCATTTTCCCACGGTAACGAAAGAGTTAAGCACCGGAATCTAAAACAAAAAAGAAGCACCAGATCAGACCTTTCATGCTACAGAGCACACGACGACCACTTGATAGATTCGAGGTGGACTGCAAGCGCTTTCGGTAGTGCGGCCATGTTTTTCGGAGGCACGCATGCGTGCAGTCGCCTCGCCGGCGAAGCTTGCCGTACACCTTGGATAGCGCTCACGCGGGCAGTGGTGGCCAATGTTCTATGACGTTCTACTGCCAATTGCTGTTGAATATAAAAATTGATTGATTGATTAATTGATTGACTCATTCGTCGGGTTTGTGCAGGTGACGGCCGAGCCCTGGAACATTGAGTGCCTGTCCAACCGTGCCCTCTGGTGGTGGAAAGGGGTGCAGGCGTGTGGCAGCGCCGACGCTCAGCGGTGGTGGCGGACCGGCTCGATAAGCCCCGAACCCCCGGCGCCGGGATTCGAACCCCGGGACCCGCCAGAAGGGGGGCATCGCGTCGGCGAGACCATTCCACGGGTGGTCGCACATCTCAATACCAGGTGATTGACAGGTTGACCAAGTCTCTTGCCTTCTCTTGCACATAGATTTTACAGCGAAAGCTGTTATGAGATCACAACAAGGGCCGTTTTTGCGCTGTAGTTGTCCGCCGTCACCGCCAGGGTCCGTAACCACTATCGTGCAAAATAAGAAAAAAATAAATGAATAAAAAATACCTAGGACAGAATGGGAACCGAACCCAGTCCCTCTGCATCGCAGCCCAGAATTGTACCACTGAGCTACGCCGGTGCTTGAAACTGCGTTGCAAACTGACCCCATGCAGGCTTCATGTCGGTTAAGGAATCACGTTTACATGTGTAATAGTTTTAGAACAGTAAAGTAACAACCAGGCGTCGCATAATGCATATTGCCTAATGAGTGGGTCGTTCAATGCTTCAACCCATTACAAAAGCCTCAGGCATAATTCTTTATCATCATCAGCCATAGCATCAGCAAAGTGCACGTAATGCGTTACGAGTGTGTAGCGGGTACTGCGCTTTTCCGAAGAATGACGTATAATGGCATACTGGACGCTTCTCCACTACACAAAAATTATGATGATTTATGGCGTAGTGGGTACCATGCAAGTGTGCTTGTAGTACACTCAAACCTCGATATAACGAACCTGGATATAACAAAATATTGGTTATAACGAAGTTAATGAAGAACAGTCTTGTAATGGATACAGTGTTATGAATGTACGTTTATAACAAATTTTCGGATATAACGTACTTATTTTCGTGTAAGATGCAACTTTGTTATAATGAGGTTTGAGTGTAGTTGCCCCAAGAGTGTTTAAAAAAGGCTCTAGAAAGGCCACTCTTCCATCTTTCGCTGTGACTGTGCTGCGCGCTCCGCGCAGGCCTGGCGTTTTTCAACGGTGGAGTTGTTTAAGCCGACCATTAGTTCGTGCAGAGTGAACAGAAAACTATCACCATCATGAACTGGGACGCGCTCCCTTCGTCCTCATTTCAACCTCTGCCTCGCTCCCAGAACATGCGGTGTGCCAATTTGTCCAGCGTAGGAATGCAATAACTTTGATGGGTTAGAGAAAGAAAGGGGTAGAAAGAGAAAGAGAGAAAGACAAAGGGAAGAAAGAGAAAGAAATAGAGAAAGACAGAAACAGAAAATGGCAAAAAAAAAAGAAATAATAATGAGGAGGAAGAAAGAAAAAGAAAAGAAACAAGGCAAGCCGCCCAGCTCCGTGCTTCCTTCAGGCTTGGCACCACTAGTATGAAGCTATAATTTTTTTCTGAACTTTAAAAGATTGTGGTTTACATTAGTTCGAGCACTTTATATTTTCCAGTGCCTTATTAATCACTTCTAGCATCATGATTTCGTATCTTTGTATAACTGTATAATCCTATTGTGCTTGTATTGGATTCTATTACAGTCGATCCCGGATATATCGAACTCGAAGGGGATCGCGAAATAGTTCGATATATCGATAATTCGAAATACAAAATATGCGTATTTAAGGCTTAAATTAAAGCATTGCAGGCCTCGAAACAGTTTTCGGAAATCGTAACAAGCGCCAACACTACAGTTCGCTAACAGCTGCTAAAGAACAAGGTGACAACTTGTTTTGCAAGTTACCGCACTTTATTTCGCATGAAAATAGTCCGTAAACGTGTCTTGCTTCTCGCATGCCGTCAAGTTCATCGAGTCATCCTCAGTATCATTGCAAATAAGCAAGTTCAGCACCGTCGGCCACAACAGCGGTGATTGCACTGTAGCGCGGTAAATGGTTATTGGAGGCAGCGGCAGCGTTGACATCTTCATAACCGCACGGGTCCAATTCCGCGGGCACCGGCAACGTCAGCCGTTATCTCGGCATCGATGCTCTCAGAAACAGCTACGTCGTCATCCGCACTGATGAAGTCGATAGCTGCGCTCCCGTCCGAGATAGCGCCCGGAAATGCTAATAAATCGCAAAATTCACTGAGGCACCGAACGCCGTTGTCAGCGGCAACCGAAGTCGTCACCTGGCACCAAATTCGATTAGGAAATAGTTCCCGACGGTGCTTTACTAGACGTCGTTCCAAGCACCAGTCATCATTTTTATCGCCACAAGCGGGTCAATGCTTAGTTCGGCTCCCGAGTAAGAATTTATCAGTACAGGAACGAAGCAAGAAGCACACAAGTTCACAAGCCGCAAGAGACACCGCACACCGCTGCCCACGAACAACAAACGATCCAAGCCTCCACCGTCGACATGTTGGTGATAGCGATGGCACTTGTGCTTGTGGCTTTGTAACTTGGCGCAAAAAGCAAGAAAAGCGTAGCCTCCGAGATGTGCGTTTTAGAACCAAAAACGACAAAAATACGTCACGAGATTGCGGATCTCGAAGGCCATGCTTTTCGTGTCCGCATGCCGTCGTGCGCGAACGGAAGGGAATGCGAACATTGCGATGAGGCCGCCGAGTCGCTTCGCATTCTCATTTTGACGCCCTCGGCAATCGGCCTCTGAAAACACCATGTCCGTGCGTTAAAACCTCCAGATCGCGCATCAAACATACCGCTGCATTCACATGCGCGGCGCAACAAGCCAGGTCAACGCTATGGAATAACACCGCTTTTTCGTCACCAGCGCGCGAAAAGGGATCGGAACGCGGCCTAAAAATGATCAATATTGGTTAGCAAAACTGCACTTTCTGGGCTTCGGTGCGGCGCAGCGTTCGATATAGCGGATGTTTCGGCGTGCGGGAGTTCGATATACGCGTGCACCAGTCCTATACTTTTGCATGGGAAGTTCAAGGGGATTTCTCAACTGTTCGATATAGCCAATAATTCGATATATCCGAGTTCGATATATCCGGGATTGACTGTATATTAATGCTTCATGTTTTGTATTTAGAGTTCCTTTTTATGTTAGTGCTTTTTATTTAGTAAGATTTTTTTTATTGATAGTGAAATGTGGAGAACTTACACAATTATTGTTTGTGCACACCTCTTTGTAGACTTATTAACTCCTAAACCCATTTTAATTATAGTCGTGTTCTGGACTGGACCGATAACTAGCCACGCTGGCTAATGGCCCACATTATTTGGTAACCGTGTGTCTTGTAATCATTGACAATAAAACTTGACCTTACATGAAAGAGAAAGGAAGAAATGCTAGGCCTGCACAAAACACGCAGAACAGTCACAGGGAAAGCTGGAGAAATAACCTTTCTAGAGCCCGTTGTAAACTCTCTTGGGGCAACTGCTGCAAGCACGGTTGCAGGGTACCCACTACGCCACAAGTCGTCATAATTTTGCATAGTATGGAAGTACACCACTATGCCATCATTCATTGTTGTGGAAGTACCCACCATGTGTGGAAGTGCCCACTATGCTATCAGTCATTGTTCTGCAGTGAAGCGAGGTACCTGCTGCACAGCTGTAAGGCATTTTGTGCCCTTTGTTGATGCTATGGCTGATGACGATGAAGAATTATGGCTTAGCCCTTTGTAGACAGGTGAGAAGCTTTAAACCACACACTCATTATGCAATTCGCATTGTGTGACGCCTGGTTGCTATTTTACTCTTCTGTCACGCAATATTACACCTGTTAACGTAATTCCTTGCCCGACATGAAGCCAGTATGGGGTGTTTTTGTGAAGGAATTCCAAGCACTGGCGTGGCTTTGTGGTAATACTCGGCTGCCACACGGAAGGCCTGGGTTCGAATCCCACTCGATCCTGGATATTTTATTTGTTTTTCTCATTGTGTGTAATAGCGGTTACAGACACCAGCGGCGGCGGCGGACAGCTGCGCCACCAAAATGCGCTGTTGTTATCTCACGGCAGCCTTCGCTTTAAAAAAAAAGAAGAAGTTGGTGCTGTGTCGTTCTTGACCCAGAATTTATAATTTTTTTCCACCGCAGACAAGGAGACCCTGGTGACGGACTCCGGCAAACTGCAAGTGCTGGACCAGCTTCTGCGGAAGCTGAAAGCTGAGGGCCATCGGGTCCTGATCTACTCGCAGATGACACGCATGATCGACCTCCTTGAAGTGAGTCTCCACTGCTTCTTACTAGCCCAACCTCTTGTGTACACTCGCTACAGTTAAATCTTGTCATATGAAACTTTCAATGCATGAAGGAAGGGAATTTCAGGAGCTCATTTCTTTGTTCTTTGAACCTTAAAGGGGACATGGCACTTTAAAAAAATGTTTTTTTTATAAATTTCTTGATCTTGTTTGATGAAACTCCCTTAGTTCGTGAACACGTGCGTACTGGTTTCAAATACACAATTATTTTTCTAGTATAAGGTGCAGTTTTTTAGATACAAAATATTTAATGTGCCCATTGGGGAGCAAGATTTTTTGTAAACTGAGAGAGTTACAAAATAAATCGGCATATCACAGTAATCTGGAATCAGGACTGAGTACAGTGCAGCTAAAATGGGTGTTCTAAGCCCATTTTAACAAAATTTATTGCATGTTGAACTTTCACCACTGAGTCAGTTTCGAATATTCGGACAAGCCAATACAAAAGACTAAACAGTTAGGATTATGTCCGTCTGTGTGATATTTTTGTGTATTGGTTATCATCATCATCATTTACCACTCGTGCAGGAGTACATGTGGCATCGGAAGCACACGTACATGCGGTTGGACGGTTCCTCCAAGATCTCCGACCGGAGGGACATGGTCGCAGATTTCCAGGCCAGGTACGACTCAGTTCCTCGCGCTTTTGCTGTTAGCAATGCGCAAGGGTGATTAGAAAGATCACCTTAAAGGTGACACTGAAGACGGACTATTTGCCCCGACATCTTTGAGTGGTGCCTTCTCACATGTGACTTCATCACGGAGACTCTGGCATCGCTCTGCGAACTTGCGTGCGCTACGGGAAGGCTGCTTGACGCTGCCGGTCGGTCTGTCTTGCTCGAGTCATTGAAACATTAGTGGGCAAGTTCATAAAACTATTTGCACTGAATGTTCAAGCAATATGCCGGCGAAATCGGGTGGAGTTGCCGTAATTGAGGATCTTGTAATCGAAGCGCTGCGCTACGCGTGCAAACTATGATGAAAATGCAGCTTTTCAAGCCAGAGCCTATACTTGACAACAACTTATCTTGACATTGAAGCGAAGCCTACGGAGGCGGAGCTTATGCACATTCGTGTTGCTCCGCAAGTAGTACGGCAGCCTGCGACTGGCTTCGGTTTTGCTCGCTCACATAGTTAGCGTGTTTAGAAAAACATATACATGAAAATTATGAATTGGAGGAACATTTCGATTGTTCAGTGTCCTATTATGAGTATATTTTTCTTGGAGAATTGAACAGCACGTTTTCGGCCACATACTGACGTCACGGACGCCATGTTTCTTTGGAAAACGGGTGGCTGAAAATGTGGTGCTGTCTAAGAAATGCAAAGAATAGGAAAGCATTCTTGCAAGGTGAACAATAACCGTGTTCTAAGTACAATTTCCCGCAACTGTTTCAGTATCATAATAAATAAAGCAGTATTTATTTCAGCAAGGCAAAGGAAAAAATTATCGGTTAACTTAAGTACTACTTTCTTGGCGTGGTAGCAGGCATGCGTTTTGGTTCTGTAGCTTCCACAATGCTGTCAAGAAAAGTTGTCGCCGAGTATAGCAGATGACAAAAGCCAAACCCCCCGGATTGCGTCACCGGAGCGCCGTTTGTAGGACAGTCATCGATGGTGCGCGAGGCGAATATTGGTCTTTCAGTTATTCAACCTTTTTTACGTTTAACGTTTGTCATTAGTTGTGTGTCAGTAGCAATTTTTGAGATCGAGTACGAACCAGATAGTGCAGAAGTCTGTCAAATGCAGACAACCACTGATTTTCTGGGTGCCTCTTAATTTGGATGCCTTTCTGGCATCGCCAGATTGCTCCAAGAAGTCTAATGTAAAAGCTTGTCCAAAATTTTGGATGCCGATTGGCATCTGAAAACTGGTATTTTATTCCTCCGGCCATGCTCAGCTGCTTATTTTCTTGGTGCTTTGTACAGCGTCTATGTCACATGCGACTCTTCGACTTTTCTTCCTCAGGTCGGACATCTTTGTGTTCCTCCTGAGCACACGTGCTGGCGGTCTTGGAATCAACTTGACGGCTGCCGACACGGTGAGTGGATGTGACAGTGACGCTGCGACACCCTCCCAATTCTAGTAATTATTTCAGTTTTCCTTTTAGTTTTTCTCAACAGGCCTCTGTTGCTTTAGATAAAGTTGAGACATCACAACTAGCAATAGAATGAAAGAATTCTGGGTTTCATTTAAGCGACAGGATGACACATGCAAACTGTATGAGAGACCAAACAGGAATATTCGATATCATCGGTTACATTGTCTAGGATATCCTAGCGATATCCTAGGCAATATCACCTTGCAGTATCCCAGGCCGTATCATCTGTAGGTCAGATAACCAATAGTCAGTTGGGGCAGTGGAATCGGTACCATAGGAGGTAAAACACAGCTGAGGATGCTAGAAGGTTTGTTGGGCTGGTATGACTCGGGTGTTTTCAGGTAGAAAATTGAATCGTGTTGCACAGGACGTGGTAAACTGTAGTAAATTGGGGAGCCTTGGGAGAGGCCTTTGTCTTGTGATGGACATAAAGTACACTGTTGCTTATGATGAATAATTTTCACTAGCCCTGTCATCAGTCTTTCATCAGCATCAATGCACTTGACATTTGCTGGGTACAGACAAAAGCCAGGCTTCGGCTTTTTGTCTGTCAGGCTTGACTGGGTCGGGTGTGCATATGTCAAATTCCAGAATTTCATTAGCCTCATCGCTACCTGTTTCCACGTTTGTGGACATGACTTCTTAAAGAAATTACACAACAGCAAACTGCCCAGTGACCAGTGAAAACTCACACTTATGTCACTAGGAGTGTCCTTTAGCCATACTCCAAGAGTGAGGAGCGGAAAGTCAGCGTTTGAGCTGACGTGCAAACAAAACAATACGGTGGTGGAGAAATTGCTCCACACGTGGCTGCTTAGGCCTAACTCCTTAAAGTTTGGCTTTTTTCTTTTTTTGCATACGAAGTATTGCGAACAGAAGTTATGCTGTTGGTCTTTAGGAATCATTTAAAAAATATTTGAAGCACCGTAAGCCAGAATTCGCATCCATCGGCAGTGTTTTTGCCATATTTGCAACTAAAGTCACCATTTGTGGGCAGCCATTTTATACCCGTTGAAAATGGAATTTTTTGTTGCAGTGCTTTTTTTTTCTTTTCCACTTGTGGAATCACATGAAATAGAGATTTTGCATACTTCATCTCTTTTTCTTGCCTACATATCTGGTTGGTAGTGAAAAGGGGAATTGAATTTCACGATGTGGCTCTTTCGGTACTAGGTGATCTTCTACGACAGCGACTGGAACCCGACTGTGGACCAGCAAGCCATGGACCGGGCCCACCGCCTGGGCCAGACCAAGCAGGTGACCGTGTACCGGCTCCTCTGCAAAGGGTCTATCGAGGAACGTATTCTTCAGAGGGCTCGAGAAAAGAGTGAGGTGAGTAGGTCTTGTTTTATCGGTTTATTGTGGTCCACTACTAGTTAGTGACCTAGTTCTCAGATTTCAGGGTACCTGGGAAACAGTTAGAATAATTGTTTCCAAAAGAAAAATATCTCCGAAGTAAAAAAAAAACTGTGGACAGGTGAGGCATGTAGGGAAGGGTGCTTCAGCTCCACTGACGTGAAACCTGGGGAGGGGCGAAGAGAGCAGTGTTTTGAGAGAGATTTCTTTGATGAGGCACCAGTGGTGCCAAACCTGAAACCGGGCATGTAGGGAAGGGTGTTTCTGCTCCACTAACGTTGTTGAAAAACTATGTCGGATTGCAGCTTTTACCCTAAGGCGCTTCTTCTTCTTCTTGCCTACATGCCCGGTTTGTTTCCTACGGCATTTATGGAAGCGTGTTTCACTCCACTAACGTCGTTGGCTGTTTGTCGGGCTGACTGTTGCCTTCTTCACTTTTTGTGGACCGGTAACGAGTATTGAGATTTACCCAATTTTTATGGCACATACCTGTTTATGATGGGCCGTGGCCACATAACGCACCGTGATGACATTAGACGTCGACAAGCCGAGCCCCTAAGGTGCTTCACACTTCAAACAGTTTAGTAATTGGGCACACTGTGTTTTAAGACTTTTCAAATTCTCGTTTTATTTTGATGAAGCTTGCTAAATTTATGCACATTTCTATGCAGACTGCAAACGCATGCATGGTGCAATATGTGGTTTTCAAGATAGGAAATATTTTGTGTGCCTTTTTGTGAGCAACAGTTTTTCTAAGCTGAGAGAGTTACGGTGTAAATGAGCATGCAGTCAACTCTTGTTAAACGAAAGCTGAAGGAGTCAGGAAAATATGTTCCATTTAGCAGGAGTTCCGTTTACTGTGAGGTGAACATGGAGGCAAAAATTTAAGTACGATATCAATCATGTTATAGGCAATTGCTGCACTTAAAGGGGTACTGACACAAAAACTTTGGCCTCGCGTTTTTTGCTGCAATGTGTTGCTGGGGGCCTGTTAGTCCTAACATGGCACCTCGTTTGCTGCAGCGCGCGACAGATATTTAATTACAGGCTCCTCATTACCGACCAGTTTCAGTTTCGGTTTGAGAGAGCTCGAAAAACGACAAGCCGCCGGGTGCAACTATCACCACCTAGCGTGAGCAGCTCTCGATCACGTCAGCACATGGAACTGTGACGCACTTCCGCTCGATCCGCATCAACAAGTCCTTTCGAATAGGAAACGGGACAGCAGTGTCGCCAAACACAAAACTTTCAACGCGTGCGCTCGCGGCCACGGACTCGCGACCAGCCGCCGAGAAGTATAGACTGCCGGAACAAACGTGGCAAAAGAAAAATGGCCGCTATGACGTCATCCTAACTTGTTGCAGCGTGGTCACGTGAGGGAAGTAGGGGGGGTCACCGAGGGTCACCTCTGATGGTGTCAGTAGAGCGACGGAGTCGATTGCTCACCCAAACTTCAAAATTAATTTAAAATACCTTCCAAGCTATATTCGCTGTTGATATTTTGCAGATGATATACACATGTTCACGGGAATCGAACCCGCAGGCTGTCTCGGTCGCGAAATTTTGTGTCAGTACCCCTTTAAGCATCAGTTCCATTTAAGAGCTTCGAAATAATATTTTTTCACTTCCTTGCTTCAATTTGTGATAGAGGTGCATGTCGGCAGGTCTCCGCATTGTGGGGTACAGAACACTTAGAGGCATACTAGCATACGGAATTCTTACAGAAGCATGCTAACATAGGGAATTCTTTTGGAAGCGTACTAACATTGCTTGCGGAATAAGACTGAAAACATTGTGAAATTTGACTTTCGAGCCATGAACCATCTCATGCAAACTCGTGGAGGTTGTCTGCACGATTCACTTCTTTTTTTCACCAACCTTGCATGGTTTATGCCCGTAGATCCAACGGATGGTGATCAGCGGTGGCAACTTCAAGCCTGACACGCTCAAGCCCAAGGAGGTTGTGTCACTGCTTCTGGACGACGCTGAGCTGGAACGGAAGTGTGAGTTCGTCGTTAGTTCTAACGAGGCTTCCGACTATTAGAATTCATCGTGAGAGTAGGATCATGCCACCAATGAATATCAAGATGAAAGACAAAGTGCCCTTTGTGAAGTGCACACATTTTAGTCACATCCCCAGAAGGTCATCATTGTCTGCTGCGGCATTGTTCATTAGCCTGCATGTCAATTTTTGTATCGACTGAAACTTTGTGCAGGTGGCTTTTAAACTGGAATCGAGCCTCATTATAATGAAGTCGTAACTCACATTATATTTTGCATTATATTTAAAATCTAATGATAATTGTATACTCCTAGCACTGTAATAAAGGCAGGGCTAATTTTTGTTTGCTTCGTTAAATTTGATACATCACTGCATTCGTATTTCTCATGAAATTTTAACTCCATGTTGCATATCTTCAGAGTAAGAATTCCTTTTAATTTCCGAAACGAATTGGCCACCAGCAAGTGTAACTGTTAAATTAAGCATGTTTCTTCATCTTTTTCTTGCCGATGACTTATTGTCTTTTTTGTCCTGTTCACTCACCCAGTCCGGCAGCGTCAGGAGGAACGGAAGCAGCTCGAGGACAACGTCGAAAAGCCCAAGGAGCGCAAGAGGCGAAGCGACAAAGGGGAGAAGGTCAGCTCATCTCTCTTGTTGGACGTAGCATCCATAACGGCATTCTTATGTACAAAACGCCGTTAAGGACACTACATGCATTGTACTGAAACTCGCGGTTGTAGTATAAGAAAAAGGAGGAACTTAATGGTGGTCCCTCGCACTTAAGTCCACAGCAGCGTGCCTAAAACGTAAACAAGATTTTAGCAATTTCATTAATCCGATATAAGAGATCTAAGCCATAGGCAGTATGCCTTGCTGTGCTGTGTTTAGTTCTCTCAGCAATTATAATGCTTCGCCACATTATATGGACATGCTGCCATAGAGCTTAACTAAGGATATTCATCATTATTGTACGCTAGCACCACCTTTGCTGCACTAGCCATGCCTATCTTTAGACGCCAACCCGTACATTATCCTCCATGGAGTATGAATTCCCTTCAGAACGAATGCCTTGTTTCACGGCATCTGTCAAATCAGTGCCATTTCAGCCGAGTGAATGTTTTCAATTACATGAGAGGTGATCTGATTGCAATATCGTTAGATACGCGCTTGCAGAGGTGCAGCATGGCGTATCGCTAAACATTTTTGACGTTCGTGTACTTTTCATGTACAGCGCTGTACTTTTGAGTGGTATTTCCTTGGGGATCTTACAGTTGTCCGATAGATGCAATGGAATGGGACATGCGGGTTTGTTGTACCGAGGTGTAACTGTAGTGCATCAGACATTTTAACTCGTTTGGTGACATTTCTCTGGCGTTTTTCTGTTTTACCAGCGGGGTCCTCGTAAAAAGAAGCTTGTGGAGCACAATGTGACGACCAGCGCACCTGCGGCAATGGCACCAACGCCGCCTCCCACACTGCCCTCGCAACAGGACTCTGAGTCCATCGTCAGCCTCGACTCGATCCCACCAAGCCCGTACAGCGAGGTAGATGCACGTGTACTATGACTTCCTTTTTCGCGGGTAATTCCGGCCTGACGTAACGGAGCAATTGCATTTCCTCCGCTCCGGGCTCACTCGGTTTCGGTATCGGCCTTAAGATTCGATGATGAATATCCCAAATTACATGCAACTTGCATGATTTCTGAAAAATGGATATGCCATCAATTGGTGTACACTACAACTTCCTTAAATAGACAACTCGTCTCAAGTCAGTAATTAAAAGGTTAATTAGCGATTTTCTGTGAATTAGTCACGTCAATGTCATTTTAACTGTGGGAAAGTACTTACGCATTGACATAGTGTGTATGTGTGAAAACGAAAAGAGCCTTGTCATGAGATTTTTTATTTAAAAAATCTGTATTGTCTAAAGAAAAACACTCTGTATGTCTGAATACTCTTGAACCACTTTATAAAAGACCTGTACCCCAAGCAATTTTGGTCTTTTATATGAGGTGTCTCTTATAAGCAGGGTACCATGTAGGCATTTTCTTATCGACACCTATTTCAGTGTAGGCATACAGGTATCTCTTATACCCATTTGTCTCCTACATCAGTGCATTTTATAAAGCGGTTAGACTGTACAACATGTACTGTTACAGTGTAACATATGCAATGAGCTAGAAATGAAGCATAGCGCAGCCCTAATGGTGACATTTAATTGAAATATATAAATGACGAGGTCAAGGGAGGCATAAAGCACTGTTCGGATGCATCTTTCTGAAAATGGAAATGTCTGTTATAGTAAAGCAAATGTGGCACGGCCCTCCTTTTTGCACCAAACAGCTGGAAATGCTGTACTCAGTGGCATAGTTGTCCAGTCATGTCCAAGTGGTTTTTTAACTGAGTAGCGGTGACTGGTTTGAAAACAAATAACTTGCCATGATGTCACTGTCTTATTTGATGACTGCCTTGACCAGTAGTAGTACAGCGCAGACCATTTATAACGTAACCGCTTACAGTGCAGGACCGGCTATAATGCGGTTTTTTCTGACTCCCGTTTACCCTCCCATAGGACTCCATGCATACGCATACCGCTTATTGTGCAGTCCCCCGAGGTGAAAGACCGGTTATAATGCGGTTGCTGGCAACTCCTCGGAGAAGCGAGGGGACGAGCGCGCTTACCAGCGCGGGTGTGCCGGCCGGGAGAGAGCGACGACAGCGTTACGGAGGAGGGGACGCGGAAAGAATGACCGAGGCGCGATGGGGGGAGGAAGAAGGGGGGTGATTACGGGGGTGGGGGGTGCAGCTGCCCTACGCGGGTGCGGGGTGTGTGGAGGGGAACTGGTTGCGTAGGCGACGGGGAAGCCTTTGCCGCTTTTGATTCGGCCGCCTGTCATGCACGCCCCGCCGCGAACGGGCGCCCCGCGCGTCCACCGCTGTTTGTCTCTTCGGTTTTCTATCGGGAATATAGTCGTCGTATTAGAGCGCAGATTTCGCGTACGAATTCGATTACCGCGCTAGTGATATGCTTTGAGACGCGGTCGAGCTTTCCCCCTTCGACGACCAAGCTTCGAAGACCTTTTTCAGGATAGTTGCGGCGGATGTTCTCCTGACCGCGAACCGAAACTTCGTTGATCAGGACGTCTTGAGGGGGGCTAGTTGATTCATTCTATGCAGGAAAATAATTGCGCACTCTCGAGCTAAACCGAGGGCAGCACGCGTGAAACGATCTCTTCTACGCCCGATCTCCGCGTTTCTTGGGCAAGCGTCTCGCGACGGCATGCCATATTGCAACGCACGCGCTAGGCCTAACGAACGCTAGCTGCCTCGTCGGTGGTGGCCGCGGACTATCGAACTTGCGGTTTGGTGCCGAGTCAGCGGAACATTTCGCACTTGTTACATTTAGAAGGGGTGCCTTACATCTTCGATGAAAATGAGGGCCTGTGTGTGTAACACTCATGTGGCGGTTCGTGGTCGCCACTGTTTCCGGCCTGGCATCGCGCACGCGCCCGGAAAATCGAAAGCGTGCGGCGGAAACTTCAATTGCCGTTTGACGCGTAGTTTCTGTGCATTGTGGTATCGCGGCGAACTCCGCATAACTGAGGAGATCCGATAAGTTAGTTGGCGTCTTTCCATTACGGCGTTTTTTTTTTTCGCGCGTTCTTTATGTCGGCACCGCAGGTCCGCGGACACTAACCGTTCAACATTTTCAAACTTAAGCGGATGCAAACTTACGTCCCAGTCGCATGCCCCGATAGTCGGAATCGCGCGGCTGTCTCTTGGTCATGTTTTGCACACGCGCAACCTTTCAAAAATGTTGTTTTGGTTATAGTGCAGTACCGCTTATAGTGCGGATATCCGCGACCCTCCGGCGACTTACGTTATAAGCGGTCTATGCTGTAAAAGCATGTTATACCCACCCGCGCATGCAGCGTTCGCTGAGCAGCGTGGCTGTTGCGCAAGATGACGACAGCAGCGACGGTCCCCTCATCGTGGACGACGGCAGCCCGTCGAGCACTCCCGTGCCTCCACTGAACACCTCAGGTGAGGCTTCCTCGGTTTTATTGCGAGGGGGTAATTCTATGGCCAGACATGTTTTGCATATTAACCCACGGTTCATAAGAGACGTTCATATTCGAAGCATGGAGTTAGTAGAAGGCACGAACAAGGTTGAATATTCTGGTTGCCGCTCTAGTATATGTTCTGTTTGCGATCTCAACTTCTCTTGTATTTGCTTTCATGACAGTATGGACACTGCAAGGGAAATTTCGCTTTCATTGACAATTTTGCTGTAATTTTTCATAGAAATGTGCTGTGTGTAAGCCATACGCGCTTGGTAGATGTGTTATTGAAATGTCGGCTGCCAAGACCAGGTATTCTGCTTTTGAGGGAGTCATTTCTCAGAATTAAAAAAAAAAATTCACAGCATGCAAACAGTCACCAACATTTCACTTGATGCATGCAACTTTAAATTTAATGGCAATAAACCCAGTGGTCATATTCAATGTGCGTTCCCTCACTAAAACATGCCTGCCTTGCAGTGATTTTGTGGTTGAGCGGCTGCTGTAAGCGCTGAATTTTCCATTTTCTCTGCAAATGCATAGTGGTTGCTACGGCTGCCGTGTGTTTTCTCCTTGCTGAAGCAGTCGTGCCCTGTCTTCAAGCATTTGTTCAGATCCAGCAAGTTGCTGTCTCCAAATATACCCGCTCCATCCGCTTGCACAGTATCTATGCCCACATTAGTAACCCCAGCCCTTTACTGTCAGTAACAACCTAATACAGTGGTACAGTTGCAACACCAGCACTCTGTCAGCAACAGTCTAAGAATACAGTGATGTATTGTTAACCCCTGCACTTTACTGTCAACAACTTAAAGACTACTGTGGTACATAAGAAACCTCAGCACTTTACCATCAGCAACAACCTAAGATTACAGTGGTACATTGGTAACCCCAGCACTCTGTGTCAGCAACAACCTAAGACTACTGTGACACCCCCGCCCTCACCAGTATCTCCTTCTAACAGAAAGAGAATTGTGTTAATGTGCCAGACAATTGTGTGCTCAATTTATGTGAGTGGACTCCAGTTGGCAGAGGTGAAGGGCCAGTGCACTGCAGTTTTGTTGGTAAAGCATAAAGTGAATACACTCAAACCTCGATATAACCAACCCGGATATAACGAAATATTGGTTATAACGAAATTAATGAGAAACAGTCTTGTCGTGGGTACAGTGTTATGAATCTATGTTTATAACGAATTTGCGGATATAACGAACTTATTTTCGTGTAAGATGCAACTTTGTTATAATGAGGTTTGAGTGTATGTTATTGATTGTAAAGCACAAGGTCATACAGGACATCACAACAGCCATACAATTCTTTCTTATTCCATCTTCTTAATCTAATATGCAAGGGTCTGCATTCTCAACTTATTCCTGGATTTTTCTTTTTCTCGTATCGTTTTACTGCTCAGTGGACAGTCCCGGAGCACCATCTCCAGGTGGCAAAAAGGGCCGGGGCACGGGTAGGAGTCGGGGTCGGCCACGAGGGTCAACACGTAGGGGAGGGGCCACGCTGCGGGGCCGGGGATCCATGCTGGCAGCCGCAGAGCGAGCCGGAGCCCAAGCCGGAGCCCAGGCTGGCTTTGCAGCCTACGGTTACAGCGTCCCCTGGAACGGTGCGTCGTCAACCGGTGAGTTGTGTGTGGGCAACGCCGCGTTTCTCCCTCGTGTGTATGTGTCACTGGATTTTGGTGGGCACGAGCCCAAGTGGTTCCCTCCGAACTGTTTCCTTCCTTCATGCCGGGAATAGTTTGGCGGCCATTCATTACTTTTACTCTTCGTAAATATCTATATCGACGCAGAAGTTTCCAGAGTTCAATAAAACTCGTTTCTGTGAAATGGTAAAAAGTTGAGCTGTGCGAATAGCAAAATTTTTGGTGCGAAGCGAATTTGAATATTCAAGTGTGAGTGCGAATCTAATTGAATATTTTTCGAATACTTCGAAGCAATATTGCAGGAAAAAAAGTTAGAGAGGATTCCTAAGCATCCTATGAGATACACTCAAACCTCGATATAACGAACCCGGATATAACGAAATATCGGTTATAACGAAGTAAACGAAGAGTACTCTTGCAACAGTTACAGTGTGAGGTATATACCTTTATAAGAAATTTTGGGATATAACGAATTTCGTGTAAGATGCAACTTCGTTATAAAGAGGTTTGAGTGTAGCAACATGAAAGTGTTTCTTTTCACTAGGTTGATGAAGCTCTGGCGGGGTGGTGTTTCATAGTTGTCTTATGAAGAAGGAAACAATGCAGAGGCCGAATGGTATTTATGTACATGATTTGCTGCAACCGAAGTGTTGCCGACAACACTTTACATGTGAAAGGCAAAGATGCTATTTCCTCACCCTCTCCTCCTCTTTCAACTCCTGTGGAAGCCCAACTGATGTGGCGGACCAGGGTGTGCTCCCTTCAAGTCCGGAGTTCTAAATCTGCCTCGTAGACGTCAATATATGAGAACATCTGAAATTTTGAATGCTAAAGATCTCGGCGTCCGATTTTTTGGACTTCCTGCCCAAATTCAGGTCCAAAACAGCATTAACTGAGCCCCCACCTCTGCCACATCTATCATCTCCACGTTGGAACTAGTGTTTTGTCGAGTCAGTACATTTGCACCGTAGCAAAGCCTGAAAGACAGCTTTGCCGCAGTACGGGATTGTGATGAGGTGAAGCATATTGAAAATCTGGAGGGGTCACTTTCAATCAGACGTTGACTGTATTTGCCTTTGGGAAGTTCGAGTAGTTTGAATATTAAAATTCCCAGTACGAATCGAATAGCAAACACCTTTTGAAAAAAATATTCGAAATTTAGAATATTCGCACACCCCTAGTAAAAAGGAAATACACTCGAACCTCTTTATAACGAAGTTGCATCTTACACGAAAATAAGTTCGTTATATCCGAAAATTCGTTATAAAGGTTTAATTTTAACACTATACCTGTTGCAAGAGTATTCTTCATTTACTTCGTTATAACCGATATTTCGTTATATCCGGGTTCGTTATATCGAGGTTTGAGTGTAGCTTACTACAAGATCCTTTACGTCCTTCGGTACGAAATCAACTTTTTTGACGCAAGGAATGCGTTGAAGCCACACGCTTCGAGGGGTGTCCAGGCTCTTCGTGAATGATGCCAATCTGAGCCAAGTCCGATTCTGACATATCCCAGCATTCCCATGCATACAACAGCTCACAGTGCCAGTTTTTCCTCTAGGTAAGTGTAAGAAACTCTATGGTATCAATTGTGCTTCCTTGTGGGGTGTCGCCACGCGCCAGCCCCTTGCTCTGTTGTGCGTTAAATTCACAGCAACACTGATGTGCTAAGGAATCGCAATGGGAGGGACTGATCATGTTTCACGATGTGCACTTGAGGTCGGGACGCACGCTTACTTAATTTCTTTCCCTTGTGTCGTGCCTCCTCGTGTACTAGTTTCCAGCATGTTAGCCTGGATGAGAGAAGAGACAAATCCCTGTAACTCCGCCTCGTTCTTGACGTATTCAAGATATTTTTTGCCGCAGCCGATTCGTCAGGCAGTAAACTCCGATGCTGAGGTCATTGATTGATTAATTGGAAAATTCGTTCAGCACCCCTTAAGTGCAGACAATTTTTGGACTGACTTATTGGGAAGAAGGTGCACCTTTTATTCAGGTTTTCTTAAATCTACGAATAGAGGTTTACTTGCACCTCCTTGTCTGTCATTTTTTTTTTTGCATAGTTCAATCTACCTTCATTGGAGCAGTGCAAGTTTGTTACACAAGCTTATTCAGGCGGTCTCTACCTGGTTTTCTGCCAAAACTGACTGTCGTAGCCTATATTATTGGTTTTTCGATTATATGAAGCCTGGATTACCCATATGACGGTTTTTCATGGTCCCTTACAAGTCGTATAGTCAGGGTTCCACTGTACTTCTGCGCCTTATGTTCCTTGCTGAGCTAGGATCTTCCGTTGATCTTAATGAAAATCTTAGTCGTGCTGTATTCAATTAGAATTTTCATTATATTTTTTTGTGTGGCTTGCTGCTCAAGTCCAAAATGTGACAGTTGCTCACATTTATGAAATGGCCAATTAGCAAGAGTTTGAGAACACATTGAGATGTCACAATTTTGCTCCTATCTAAAAAGCACTGTCAGATTTTTCAAGTAGGTGATTAAAGAAAAAATATACCATTGTTGTTGGGATACCCTCGTATAAAACATTTTTTTTTCAAATGTGGTGTCACTTCTGGTCCACATGTCATTGGTCGACGTAGTCTCAAAGCAAGTGCTGCCCGTGATAACTCTCATGCTCTCTGAGGGTCTTGTGCGCCTCACACGAGCAAAACCTGCTGTTAACCGTAAACTGGAATTGAAAAAAAAAAAAAGTAACACTACACGACGTGAATGTACAGTGAGGAGTAGCACTGAAGTTTCATCTGAAAGTAAGCCATGCAATGTCAGATTGTAAGTTCGTGAAAATAGAAAGCGCAGTTCGCAAGACGCGCAGTTTACCGCGATCTCGAAGCTAAGCAGATGTGGTGGTGCCGTCTAGCTAAGGCACCTGCAAACGCTCCTTGGTGTGCTCAGCAAATTACCTATAGAGCCATTGGATCCTTCCTAAAAATATTTTTTAATTAACTTCGAACACTTTCCACATGATCATAATGCAATAGACTCTCAGTAAAACGGAAATCTCTCAAACGAAATTGCTGCTTAAATGGAACAACTGCCTCTAATATGATTAGTTGTGTACTTGAATTCTGCATCCCTGTTTATCTCTCAGTAAACGAAACTCCTGTTAAACGAAGCATTTTCCTGGTTCCATCAGGTTTCGTTTAACAGGAGTGTACTGTATGTGCAAACATACGTGTTTTATTTATATTGTGAATATTTAATGTGTGTATGATGAAACTGGCAACAAGTTCAAAGACGAAGGAGCTTTTTGGTCGGCGCTCTTTCGACCCAGCTTTTCCTCTAGACTCTGTACTAACTCCATGGCAAGCATTGGCCGTCAGTTTATCTGTAATAATTTAACCAGTGCTACCATAAAATTTCGAGCAAGTGCCTCCTCCAAAATCGCTGCTAACTTCAAGTTTCCACGCCGTCCCGGGAACCCCCCCCCCCCTTTTTTTTTGTTTCTTTTCCGCACCCCCCATCACTCACTGTGTCCATGGAACACTGGCCTGCTGATTCCCATGCAATCCTGCATAGCAGCCCGATCTCTAAGCTCCTGCGCCTGAAATTTGTCGTCAAAATTTGATACCCCCCTCCCCTCTTGCATAGCGATCGCACCCCGAACTTTACGCAAGACGCCATTTTCAGGCTCCCGCGAGTAAAAGCAGGACCTTCAAGATCTGTATTCCGAGATGACGCCTCTGACTACGTAGGCAGCAAAAGTAAGGCCCTCGAGATACGTGTTAGTTGTGTTGACTCATCATTGAAGGTGCTTCCAATGCTTCCCACGCTTTGGCCGCGTCGCCATTTTGTTTCTTACGTTTGCGAGTAATTGTAACGCGCTGTGCCATGAACGAGAGCGAGAAAACTCCTGGAGAAGCCCATGCGCACTCCGTTTTTTTTTTAAATATTTTTTTTTTTCTGGTGGGAAGATTCTTCTGCTGCCATCATGAATTTTGGTGCCGTTCTGTTGAAGCCCCCCTCCCCCCATTCACTTCGCCGGCTGAGGGGGTGCTTGTTTGAAATGTTACGGCAGCCAGCCTTAGTCAAGGTGTAAAGAGTGCTGTTGGCATGCGAGTAAATGCGATAATTGAAGTCACGTGACTTAGTGAGACCATTAGACAGCGCTTCCTTCGGGATTGGCGCATATTTCTCGTCATAAACCGGGACGTCATTGTGCCCATTACAGAATGTCGGTGGAGGAGTGCTGGGAAGACTGTCATTAAAAAAAAAGTTTTCTAAAGACTCTCTGTCGAAATACTTCAGCGGGAATGTTAGTTTCGTTGTAAGTTCATACCTGAGTTTGCCGACTCTGGAAAATACGCACCCGCTTCTGGGGAGCTCTTGTCAAAATGCTCTAATTTCCTGTTTTGCCCTCACTGTTCACAAATACTCTTATACTCTTTCTTTCTGCGCATGCGCGGAAAGACGTAACAAATTTTGGTATCTGTGACGTCATAGTGTGACGCCATCGCGTGATGATGATTTTTTTTGCATCACTCGTTTCTGACGCCGCGAGACACCCCCGACAGTCAAATTTCGCGTTTGATATCTAAGGCTTTCGCCTTGGTAAATAAATAAATTAATTAATTAATAACGAAGACCAAGCAGGTAGATGAGGGACTCCCACTTGCCACGCGACAATCTTGAGAGCTTCAAAGACAAAAAAAAAAAAAAAAAGGATAGTATTTCTTCTTTAAAGAAAGCACGCGGAAAGCCCTTAATCCGCTCTGGGAGAATGCCGCAACGGGTGTAAGCGTGCAGGAAGCAGCGTCGTCCCAACTGCGTCATTGTATAATCGCTTAATTGGCACCGGCGGCGTAACATGCCACAAAGCTTTTTAGCTCTGCCGTCGTCTTACCCCGACTCGTTTATTGTCTTTTTTCACTCTCATTTCCTCGTTCTTAGGTGTGCCCAGGTGCTTTGAATGTTTATTTTACGCCTCCCCATTCGTCATTCAGCGCTGTCCTTTCCCGATTTTTTTTTTGGTGTATTAAAGGGGTCCTGAACTACTTTTCCAAGTAAGCATCTAATGACCTAAGCGTCGGAGTCTATTGCCTCAGGAATGAACCGCCGCCAGTATTATTCGAATCCGTTAAGAACTAGCGGAGTTGCAGGGATTTCACGCACGCTTTAAAGGCGTATTGACACGCCAACTTTCAGTTGTCGTTTTTTTTGCGTGAAATGAAAGGCCAAGGCTTCAAGAACCTAGAAAAGCATGAGTGCACCCTGAAAAAGTAAATGCTGTATGCTCTTAAAATCTATGAATGGGGTACATAATAGCGCAAACTTGGAAAAAGACATATTTGAGAAAAAGAAGTAGGAGGGAGCAGAAAGGCCCTCCTACTTCTTTTCTCGAATCTGTCTTTTTCCAAGTTTGCGCTATTATATGTACCCCATTGATGTTAACCAACTCGCCCAACAACAAGCCTTACTCTTAAAATCTAGTTTTGGTTCATATACTGTACCCTGACGTCACAGCACGGTATGAGCGTCTCGTCACGTGATCGCGCCAGATATCGTGACGTTTCCATGGCCGCTCCGCACCGTGGTTCCGTCGGTGACGCACAAGCGGCCATTTTGAATGTTTTGGTGCCTGACGTCATCACGACTAGCCAGACTGCTGCGTGAGGTCACCAGAATTAGCACCGTAGCCTGACGTCAATCTATAGTGTCGATGTCAGTAGGTGCGCCACGGTAAAATTGACTTTAATATTGAAATAAACTATCTTATCAACATTTGCTGGGCTTCACACTTGCCCGGAGCCGTCTGTGTATGCCGGAGATTTGCATGGCAGAGTGAACCCGCCTTCGAAAAAAGGTGTCACTACGCTTCTATAGGCCCTTTTCATAATTGTAAAACTAGCTTTCCTGCAGTGCAGTTTTCTCTAACAATGGCGGCTGGTCACTTACTGCAAACAGCGTGTTCAAGCGCAGTTTGCTTTGCCCTATGGCGCGGAAAACGTTCACTGGGCTCCCTCAATATAAACCCGCATGATAGAAAACCCATGGCACGTTCCACTAGGGCCTCCTCTCCACTTAAAAGATGACAGGTGCCGCCATGAGTAGGGAAAATATGCAGCACAGGGAAGCGCACTTGCACTTATGAAAAGGGTCTATAGGAGTACTGACGCGAATTTTAAATATTTTGGGGTTGCGTGGTGCTCTAAATAAGAACCCTGGTTTCGAGAACCCTAAAAAGAGTACTGAGGTGCCTGGAAATGCATCGCATATATATATTTAATACCGCTACCTTAAAAACACACTTTCGGTTTCGATATCGAGGGGGCGGCTTCTCCGTGACGTATCATCGCAGTGTGACCTCACGGGGAGACAGCTATTCGCGACGTACTAGCGGCAGATCTGCCATTTTCCCGTGGTGTACGTAAGCAGCGATGAGTGCATTGCCTCCAGCGACCCCGACAGTGATTTCTGGGATGTGGGCCTCGTGCAGGACGCAGAGTTCGCAAACTCGGTGAAACTGTGTTGACTCGTCGGGATGATGTCCATTGCGGTGGGGCTGGCTTGCTGATGCTCAGCGTCGAAAACTTTAAAATCAAAGCAAAAATATTGTGTACGTGTTGGCTGACTCCGGTGTATCGAGAGCGTTAACACTGCATACGAAGCAAACGAAAAACTTCCCTTTTACGATGTCTCAAAATCGTGTCAGTACTTTTTTAAACAATGTACGCGGCAACTCCGTTATCTGCTCTGAGAACCCCGCAACAGGCGTTAGCGTACATGTAAGAGGCGTCGTTCCGACCACGTTTTCGTATACTCACCTAATTGGCGCTGAGGGCCAATCTAGCGAGCTTCTAGCTCCACCATCATGGCGACCATGGCCGTAACTAGGGGGGGAGTTGAGGGGGTTCTGACACCCCCCGAAATTTTTTCATGCTTTAGCTTTTCAGCTGATACCGAAGTATTTATACGCTTTCACATCGACCACCAGTTGCCAAAGTTGGCCGTCCTACACATGAACACCCCCCGAAAAAATATTCCTAGGTACGGCCCTGATGGCGACTTACGCCGTCTCCTTTTCTGTTTTTCCTTGTTCTCAACCCTTTAATGCCTGAATTATGAAACCGCCGAACAAAATAAAAACTGTTTTCATTTTCCAGCTTTAAATATCAACCTTTCATTGATTCTGCAGTTAAATTATCTAAAATGCAACTTTAATGCATACTTTTAGCTATGTCGCGAATTCGCGATATCCCACAGAAACGAGGATCTTGCATTAAAAAAAACGTACTTCAGAAATATGTAACATGTTTTGTGCCACCTCTTCGGTGCGTACACCCCAAATAAACAAAATTATCGAACATTGGCCTTTCGTAACTCAGGCGAGAAAAAACGAAGAAGTGAGAGCTGTCGCACGTGCTTCGCGCTCTCCGCCATCAGCTACGTAACAATTGCTTCTAGCATAAAATACCTTACACAAGACGGCGGAAGACTTTCATTCTGAAAGATACATTCCCCATGAGTACTTGGCAGCCGGCATTAAAGGCGGCACGCGTTTCGAGACTTGTTCGCTCGGAGTTTTTCGGTATGTCGCGAATTCGCGACACTCGGCAGTATAATGGTACATTCGACTGGTCGTTTTCGAGCGCTCCGCAGGCGCTGAAACAATTACGTAAAATAGCAACTAACCATTGCTACTAACATTATCAGGTCAAAACATGATCAGGAAGGAGAAACATGACTTGCATAACTGCTTGTTCTGGTTGAAGTGTTTTAAAGCTGTTGAATTCAACACTTTCAAACATAGTCAGAGCGCTCTCAAACGACCTGTCGAATGTAAGTGTGCCCTAGCTGTTTTAGCTGTTTCTTTTGATTCCCACCTACTATACGTCCACTAAGTGTCCTTTCTTGATTTTCTGCGTTAAAAAGGCGACGTGCCCCTCCTCCCCTCGGCGTGTCTCTTTTTTTCTTTCATTCATATCTAATTGCATTCCGTTTTTGCCGCTCCCCACTACGTGGTGGCGCCGCTGTCCCGCTTAACGGCGCCCACCTTTTTCCGGCTCCATTTCTCTTTGTTTTGTTTTTTTTTTCTTCTTTTTCTTTTGCGGTGTTTACCCGAATGGTCGGTGGTGATGCCTGATGACGTCATTTCTAGCCATTTGTATACGCAGGTATGTACAAACAACGCGCACATCTTTAAAAGGCAAGCTATGCGTTTGGTTCCTCCCACGGGCAATTACGTACAAGTAGCCGCCCACGGCCTCGAGATGTCTTTATGTCGAGCTTGGCTCGGCTCCTAAACAGCCTTCCTTAAAGAGGTGGCTCGTTATCACATCTCGTTGGAAGATTATGGGCTTTTGTTGTACTTTTTTTTTTGCTTTTTTTACTTTGTTAGTGATGCCCTCCGCATTTCCTGATATAAAGATGCGACCACTGTGCGCCAACTATTGTCTCTCGCTATGCAAGGGAGCGATATCGTAGCGTGCAGTGCAAGGTTAGTAGCATTCGTGGCGTTCCACATGTTGGCACACTGCACCCAACTGGCATGATGCGTGCGCTGGTCCGGTAGCTTAGTGCATATATGCACCTGATCGTTTTGGTTACGCTGAGCCCTGTCATTGGCGTAGCCAGGGGGGGGGGATTTAAACACCCCTCCCCCAGAATTTTTATATTTTGGATGTGTATATTACCCGCACGTACATAACGTATGGCTGACCTCCTCACCGGAAAAAAAAAAATTGTGGCTACACTTCTGCACGCAATGTGCGCTATTGTGCATTGCGTTTAGTACCCCACTGCTGCCTCAGGCCTGAACCGCAGGCCGGCAGCACTTCTATAAATAGATTACTTATCAGCGCACAAATCGGTCAGAACTGCATCAGCTCAAAGCTGGTGTAAGCACGAACATTCACCGCTGCGAAATTCAACCGTTCACTCAATGTGCGACAAATCTACCGCAGCGTTCCAATTCTGGTCATTGTCGAGTCCCGTCATATTGTCGAATTCGCCATCTTGTCGGCTCTGATTGGCCCGAAGCACTGCTGCCGTGTCTCTGATTGGCTCAAAAAGCCAACATGGCGAAATCGGACAACATCGCCGGACGCCATGAAAAATATGCGCTTCTTTTTCGCTTTGTAAGCGTGTTTGCATTTGAAAATGGAGATAAAGAAAAGATCTGGCTTATCAACAAGTGGAATCGGACGATATCCAGCTTAGCACTTGTAGGCGGCTGCTGATGTCAGTTTATTTTGAAGCTGTTAGGCTTAAGAAAAAGTGTTTGCCCAGTGTCATTCCATGCTAATCAGGAAGGTAATGGTTGTTGCACGTCATTGTTATTGAGATCATTTGTTTGTTTAGATGCATTTAGGCTCAAGTCGACACCGAGCAGCTTACGTGCTTTGATTTCTACCTAACA